>CATKWJ010000959.1:0-27739 GCA_949825065.1 Odontocerum albicorne
TACAAATTGGCGAGTTACGGCAATATATTCGAACCAACCACAAAGGTGTTAAAGAGGCAGTAAATGATAACAAACCTGAAATCCATTTTTAAAGAATCTTTGTTACAACGGCAATTAAACACGCATCCCCCGGGTTGGTATACAGATGTCTTACCAACTAACCCACCAAGATCGTTTCGACTATGTTCTTATAATTATGCTTACTAAATACCTCAGATTCAACAATATGTGGCCGTTTTTACTTCAAGTCCAATATTCATTGTAATATATTGTTGCCCTTACGTTTCGACGGAGAATATTTTTTTTAGTGTTGAGATCTAAGTATATTATTTAGTAATATTTTTTTCTATTATATTGTACAATATATAAATTGTTTTCTTTTTTAATTCACTTTCAAAATAATTGTTAAGGTTACATTGAAGGTGAATTAAAAAGAAATTGAAAAAGCTAACACAATTAAATTCGTCGAGTAATTCACAGAAAAAAAGTGTCTTATGTGACATATTTAGCAGATTGTCTTGCAAAATAGAAAAAATATATACTTGTCAAGACAATCTGTAAATCTTTCATAATTTTTTTGATAGATCTTTGAATATTGTGTACTTGCTAAAAAAACAACAGCTTGTACGCGAATAACTAAGACAGACACAGGTGTTATTTGCCTCCATAATGGATTGACAATTATAATCGTTTACTGTACCTATTGTCTACCATATAATTTATACTTAATGTATCATTTGTTGATATTGAATATGCATTCAATTTGATAAATAAAAAATGTAATCAAAATCAGAGTATGAAAAAACATACGTGTATATCGATTGAATATTTTTGGAAATTAAATTTTTATTGTTTAGCTGTAGAATTTTCTTTCTGATTATAATCAGAAATGAAGTAGGTATTGGCTCACTTGAAATATAACATTCATTCATAAAAAAAGTTAAATTTAGAATGCAGAAAAAAATAATGATGCAAGATTTACAAAAGTAATCTATCCGAGTAGTAAAGAATGTACAAGAAATTTGAGAAGAGCTAAAAACGTGGCGTGGCCAAATAAATCAAATTCTGAAAGGGGTAAGAGTGAAAATCTTGTATTAAAGCAAAATATGCACCAAGTGTATGGACTCATATGGACATAGCTAAAAGTGTATGAATATAGAAGAAGCGAGATATAAGTACCATGATCGTATTGAATGAATATCAGTTATCTCTATTTAGTCTAGTAATTCCATGTATTCTTCTCATTGCACGTATTTCTACAGCATTTATAAGGCCCATTTAAAATACTTTTATAGCATATTAAAATATTTAATACTAAATTATTTTGTTATTCTACCAAGAACAATAATCCCGGAATAATAAAGTGATTTATTGTTAAATATTCTAATATGGATATCCACAACGTTGAAGCCGGAACTTTAGATAACCTGTGTTGATTTTTTTTAAATTTCGTTCTGTTGATCCAACCATACGTTCCTTGGTCATCATAACACGCTTCCACGCATTCCATCGTAACTCACATTGGCACTATATATTTGTTTTTATTTATTCGTACTACATGTACAAACCATCTCAAAGGGCTCTTCTTCATCTTGCTTACATAAGTATTTCTTCACTTATTCGTTATTCATTCCCAAACTATGTGAGTGTTACTATTTCTGAAACATAAAACGATAATAAGTTTTGCTTAAATGACTCGAAGAAATTTATATGTTTAGAATAAATACATCGATGGTTTGAAATTGATATTGAGAATTGATATATAATTTAAAGTCGATTTTTCAGTATAAAGTTAATAAAAATGATCATAATTTAGTTTGTAACTATATACCCTTGTGAAAAATCTAAGCTTTAAAAAAGATGTAAAATATATGTCAAGAAGACCATTCGAAATCGTGTGTTACTTGATAGTGTTGACTCTGGATATATTTTCCATTTGGAGTCGAAACGACATCGGCTGTGCATAATTTAATCAAACGCTACTTGATACTTCAATCTACCTTAAAAACTACTTTAAATTGAGTATGATACCTTCGTCTTTTTAAAGTACATAAATTCTATATATTTTATTTTCTGAATACACTACGGTCTGGTGTACGAGTATATAACATATATTATTACCTTATTGACTTTTCCGGTTCTTGAAATTCGAGATATTCTATAGATTTTTTTTTTACTATTCGTTTGTTTTGAATTGGTTAGATATCAGGCAGTTGATTACCATCACGGAGGAAATCTACTTTTTAATTGATTATTGTAGTTTTTATATATATATTCTTGTATTTCCCCCTCTGTGCTGTTGAGATTTGCTAAGTTTCACCTGTCTAATTCCATCCTTTATATTTTGTTTTCAATGATAAGTATTTTGTGTCTTATTTATTTAAAGATTAAATATAGGCGTATTGAGACATTGAGTATTGTATGGACGATTTTTACTTTTGATTATGCTTGAGGTATGCACATTTGGTTTTTTTTTGCTGTTTTTAAAAGCTGTACAAGTCAACAATATCTCCTACCCATAACACTTAGAGACAAAAGAAATGTTCACTAAAATAAGGTTATGAATTTAAGTATATTTATAATTAAACCATCTAGTTTTTGTTCTATTTAACATTTTAAAGCAAGAAAAATAAAGATCATCAATTAATGAATGATTACGTAATGAGGATATGACTTGCAATAGCAAAATGAACACGTTTTAATTATGAAAAATATACTAATACCAACCTAAATCAATAAAAAAATAGACTTTTAATAAGTTATAATAGAATATTGTACATATGTTAGGTTCTGGAATACCCAAATGGTAAAAAATCTAATTTACATTAAAAATTCAGAAAAAAACAAATCACAGCTACAATAGCGCTTGAGCATTTCATGAGAAAGAGGGATAAGGGTTTTAATTTTAAATTTTCCCCCTATTCAAAATAAACGTTACATAGATTATTTAGTCCGCAGAGTTGCACCCCAAAATAAAACATTTTCTTCAACTAATAAATAATTTGTTTGTTATATAAAATACACGTGTCCTCTATATGTATGAAACGTTGCCATCAAAAATGCTTAACATTAAATACGACTATAAAAATTTCCTTACAGGACTATTCAATGGTTAATTTCAGATCGTCAATTCACCAAAGATTTTCCCTTCAGTCTGAACGAACGAACTTTTTGTGTCGGCATACTCGAAAATTTTGAGAGCCCTTCTCCTGAATGTTTGCATAAAATAACTTCACATCCGACAACTCAAGAATGTCCTCAGAATATCAGCAACTGGATCAATTCACTTCAACAGGCTAGAAGAAACTTTCTTCCCCTAACATTTAAGATTTCGTGTTGGGTAAAATTAATATTCAGCTCCCCACCCGCCAACTTCCGAATTAAAGTTTCCAATGGTTTTCCATTGTATAATGCAAGCTACTGAACAGGGCTGGTTTAAAGCAATGTACAAAGAGTACAAATCGAGGATTTATTTAAAAATTGGGAGTTAAAATATTTCAGTCTTATTTTTCTGTATTTACTTACTTTTAGAGTAATATTTGAGTATTCTTTAGCTTTTCAAATTATAATTTACGTTAAAAAAATTGATTCGCATTGAACAGATCAAAGTAATTTACCATATGGATATAAATTAAGATGGTTTGTAAACGTTGGATGGACTAAGTAAGTAACTCGAATATCCTCATTAGCACACTACTCAGTCATACTATAGTTTGTCAAGTATCGTATTTAGACCATATCTTACATGGTGAAAAGCATCGCATCCTAAACTTCATCATCACGGGGAAGTGGATGAAGGTAAACTAATGAATGGAATCCTGAATTGAACATTATGGAGACCAACACAAATATCACCATAGAGATAGGATGATGACATCAAAATAACTTCCAAGTGACTCTGAATGTAGGTGGCAGGTGCGTGAGAGGAGGGACAGCGGTTTAGATAGCTTACATCAACATAAGAACGACACAAGCTAACGATGATTTCCAACGTTATTTTAAATATTTAATGATTTATAAATGTAAAGTACAGAATTTATATAACGATCTTTTCCATGATAGAAATACGTGAAAATGTTTTACTATATAATTAACATCTATGAATATGATTATTAAGCATTTGGCTAATGAAACTCTCAAAGTGACTCTGTATTCAAGAGGGGAATAAAGACGAAAACAATCTGCATTTTACACGCCCAGCTGTTCCCGTCTTTGCCGATTGGCAGAAAAAGCTAACAGCAGCCAATGGTGTGAGGAGAGAGTGACTCGGAGCAATACGGAAAGATTGGAGCTAAATTAACATACGTAAAGACGATCTTTGTGGCAACAGAGTAGGCAATATTCTGTGGCTTCAAAAGGTGGTGTTTTGGATTCAGTTCGTGGAACAGTGTAAAAGTTATACTGATATGTGTAAAAATCATATTTGATTTAGAGACGAATAACCACTTTTTCTTTCTAATTATTGTTTTATTTAAGTACGATTTTACTTCATGATATATTCTTGAAGATTGAAATATAAACGATTTGAGTAAATTTATAATCAAGTTATCTCTGCATGAGTCCAAATGAAAGTGTTTTTAAGTTATTCTTGAAGAGACTTGATTTATAAATGTATAATTTAATCAAAGGCTACAATTATAACTAAACACTTATATGTTCTTCAGTTGTTTTTCCTTCATTTATTATAAATATGACTTCCTTGAAGTACTTTGTTGTTAATATTCTTGAAAATATGTTGTCATATTCTGCACATCGTAGTTAGTTGAGCAGTTGGAAATCACTAGAAAGACTGATTACGTAAGAAATGATGCTAGAAAACAAATTATTCAAACAAAAGTATTCCTGGGCATTAGTTTAATATTGGGTGCTTATCATAAATTATAGTAATTTGTTCTATGTCATAAATTAAAACGAAACTTAAAGCGTTACGAGGAATGTGAGTGAGTACAACCTGATGCACTACATTAATTTGATCTGTAAGATAAGTTTTAGTTTTAATGTACTGCAATTTTTTTTACATCAACAGACAGGGGGGCCTATATGATAAGTGTAACCCATGCGCCAATGCTCATTAAATTCTTGCACCGACTGAATTTTATGCGGTAAGAGAAGAGGACGCAGTCTCATTTGAGACATTCCAAACTTGGCTCAACGCCATCTGGTGGAAGTTTTTTGATCATCAGCAACGCTCTTTGTGCCCTTTGAATATTATTAATAGACATATAGTACACGGTTTTCCAGCTCGATTACTGATTTTTCCTATCAAAAACGTGCAAATAATCTCCTAATATTGGATTTACCATACAACCTCTGTCTGAAAATAACTTCGACATGCTCTTGTGTTCGTGTTATGACTATACCATATAATTGACTCTTGATTTGAGAAATTAATTTTGACTTATTTTGTTTATTTTTCTGTAAAGGCAACGATTCTGGCCTTTTAAAATACATAAAAGTAAAAATAATCACACTTTTAATATAAATAATATCATAAAAAATATAAATGTTGTAAACTGGAACGCGACTTATGGGCCACACTGCACATTTCTCATGTTTCCATAGCCTGAAACATAGTTTTAGAATTACAGTCTACCAAGTTCTAAAATAAATTTGTTTCGTCAACTAAGGTCTTGAGATGAGCAAAACTTTTAAATCAATTTTGTCTTCATCGAATACATTTATTGATCCAAATTGATCCAATATGGTGGAGTATTACGAGTACTATATAACAAGACTTTTGCCGTTGGTGATCCTGTGGCGTGGAATGGTCTGCCTTTAATTGTACGATATATGGATGATGTGTACGACTGTGAGGATCACTAGAAGATAAAAATTTTTGGAGGTATAATCCAAATTTATGATTATATATAAACACTGTACGCATATAAAATCCACAAAAGTTTATTTGTAGTTCGTTGGTAAGGGTTTTGTGTTTTTTCTTGCCAAATATGTTTTTCTAAACTGATAAGTCGTCCTTTACTGTCCATGGATTGAGACTCTGGAATCAGTTACAAACCAATATAAGACTCGCTCCGTCCTTGGCGTGCTTTAAGAAGCCACTGAAAAAACTCTTAATTTCTAGTCAGTAAAATAACGTGTTTTATTCCTGATTTTTTTTCCTTTCCTCTCCACCATCCCTTCCTTTTCCTTTGATTGATAATATCTCAGTTTATATGAAAAGGAATGTTCGGGTGATTTTCCGTATTTGTGGGGTTTGTAGGCATATGCTCACGTATGTTATGTATTTATGGATTTCGTTGGGATGGATAGTCATTTGAATGATGTATGCGACCATGTAACTTGCTTCATTTACTTTTGTCTGGTTGGTTGGAAGAGATTGCCGCCTGGCAATAAGCCCGCCAGATTGTATTTGCAATAAAAGTGTTAAATAAATAAATAGGTTCCTAGTCTAATGATCGCAGCCACCATCTTCCTATCCCTTTATTCAGCTTACGAGTATATGTATTTATTTTGTAATATTTTTAATCTCTCAATATCGGTGTGTTCGAATCCCAAGCTAGGGCACCCTTGAAAATAGTCTGCTCTCTAAACGGCGCTATATAAATTGCCTTTTAAATATTATTATCGAAGTGACGTATTTCAAATCGTAATTCAATTTTTCATTACCTTTTAGTTATAAAATAGCGCCATCTCTTTATTCATCGAAGCAACAAAAGGGTATAAAAAGGAAGGAATACATTTTGAATGAATTGGTTTATGTCTTAGGTTTTCCAGACTTTATTTTATTAAGGGTTATCGATACCAAGTTCTCGTTTCTTTCAAATAAATGCACGATAATTAAACTAACAAATGTCAATCAACTCTTAAAGCGAAAAAACTGAAACTACATGACAAAAAAATAAAATGTATATGTATTTTATTTTAATTTCTGCACTCAACCATTATTTCAAGTAAAATAATAATAAATTATAAAATAAATTAAACAAATATATACGAGTAATACATGGCTCAGTGATGATGAACTTATGCTGTACCTGCTTTTTACCTTACAACTTAAACTAAGTCTACTAAGTATATATCTGTAATCTATTTTCAATAACAATGTGAGAGTTTGCTTATATAAAAAAAGGTATTAACTAACTGATTTATTTAATGGAACTTTTATAAATTTTAAGTTAAAAATGTTATTGCACTTACAAAATTTTCACATGCACATATATATTTTATTGTTAAAGCTTCCCATTGATTTTTCAAGCTTACATCATCAAACTAAATTATATAGAATTCTTCCTTATAGTTTTCATTGATAAATACTCGTATATTCGATTTTTTATTTTTAAACACAATGTTTTATTTAATTTTAAAATCTACTCTCTTATTTTCTGATTTCAAAATAACATCAAATTATTGAAATTAAATCAATAATGAGATTTAAAAGTGACACTCATTATCAAAAATCCTTGAGTCAAGTAGATACGCATGACAGTAGTCAACTTCCAAAATAAATTTATTTAGCGTTAACTAAACCCGGCATCATCAGGTAAATTTATTTAGCGTTAACTAAACCCGGCATCATCAGGTAAATTTATTTAGCGTTAACTAAACCCGGCATCATCAGGTAAATTTATTTAGCGTTAACTAAACCCGGCATCATCAGGTAAATTTTGCAAGGGAATACACGTATGTGTTTTTCGGGTTTATCTAATACAGCATAACTTAACATGCCTTTACGCTATAGATAGAAAGGACATAGCGCCAGACTTATCGATTACAGCACATATATTTTACCTATTCTAATTTTTTTTTCACATTTTCAGCTAGTTCCTTCGATTTATCAGATTTTTTACATTCTTTCAAAACATTCACTTGATCCAACCATGCCTTTTCTATCTTCCTATGTCACGGTTTACACACACATTTGTACACGTTTCTTCCTTTGTTTCTCATCATTCATTCATTCTACATGCCCAAACATTATCCGACTACTTTTATTTATCCTACTAAATACCTATATGAATCTTAAATTCATATTCATCCTACATATATTACTTCATTGCATATTCTGTCCCAAATCTTGATTCCATGTATTATTTTGAATGCACACATTTTTTGGCTTCCTTTAATATTTTATGCACCAAAGCAGGTACTAAAACACTATCGTGATTTTATTACTTCAGCAGATTATACAACATAGCTTGTCAAATTGAAACTTAATACACCATTCTTTTTCGATATTTGACTAATACTTTATAAGTTACAAGTATTGTATAACACTTTCGTTGTATACAGTGCTGCCTGGCAATGTCTTTAAATGACCCTGAAATATGTTTAAGAAGCCTGAAGTAAAATTTTAAATTGCAACTTTTTTTAAACAAATTTGATTCCTAAAACTTTAATTTTAATGCAGCTTAAAATTAATTTACGTAACTTTAAAAAAAAAATTTAATTATCATTGACAGAGTGTGTTTAGGTGTTTTGCTTTGTAAACATGAGACATATCGAGATCTATATATATATGGACCTATACACTTTTTATTTATTTACATAACGAGTAATTATATATAAGCTCTAGTACTCAAAAGCCTGTCGTAAAAACAACCACGCACCGACCACTGCCTGATTTTTTTGCACCTTTATTAAATTTGGTATCTCATTGAATGGCATGAGGGTCAGATAGGCATGTTGCCTTTGAGTATAATATATTCTAACTCTAGGGATGGTGTTTATTTGGTATGTTGGCATGTGTTTCATGTGTTTTTATTAAGTTTGTATTCTATTTTTTTCTTGATGGTAGCACCAAAGAATGGATTTGAAGTATAAGTTGGCGATGTAAGGATCGATACTCTCTGAATTGTTCGGCTGTGGGATATCGGACAGGTACTTAAACGTGTTTATTTATCGGACAGATACATACATATTTTGATTCGTCAATGAACTTGTTTTTACTGGCATTATCCTTCTCGGTTAGATATGGCTCATATATAGTTAATCAGACATGTCAGTAAGTATTTGGTATTTAAACGTTTGTAGTCCCTTATCTTTCTCGGAACCCTACTTGTGCGCGCACTACGCTTGTCTATAAATACATCACTGTCCGGTACTACTATTCAGAAAAATATTTTAAGTTATTCCATAATCTTTATTATACAATTTTTTTCTTCTGCATTTTTAAGTTTGCCGATTATTGCTGTACTATCTGATTTTAACAGGGTATTGCGAGAACAAGTCTTGACAAATCAAATCAGAGATTTCGATGCAGCCTTTTTCTTATTAATTTATAAAGCTTCATTTTTGTCACTTCATTGTATTTTGTAGAATTTCAGACATTTTATAATCAACTTGAGATTCGTTTAGATTAAAACGTGTTGTGTCAAAGCTCTTAAATAAGTTACGGTACACATAAGATTTACTTTGTTTGAATTGTTTACTAGATATGATTTTATCGATTAAGAGATGATCAATATTATTAAAATAAATTTAAAATGTTTCACATTTTTGATGAAATGGTCTTCTTTAACTTGCCCAACTTTAGCAGTGAAGACCAGTCGAATAAACTAGCAAGGAACTATTATATTACCGTCTGTTTGTATTGTACTTACCTCCTAGTACCTATATCTATGCAAACTATTTTATTTTAATTTTATTTCCAGCATGGATACATTTTTCTATCGATTAACTTTAGACAATCATTATTATTAGTAATATGTATACTTAAAAAGTGTTATGAATGAAAGATGAAATATATTTCGTAAAAACGTCTCTCAAATAATTATAAAAAGGTTTTTAATGGTCGGTTTGTGTAAGTTTTATACAGGTTTTATATAAAAAAAAAACAAACTGACTAACAGTTATTCAACAATGCATGTTGCTACTTCAAATTCAACATAACAATTACATATATTTATTATATTTTTCATTACAATGTGTAAAGAAATTTACAAAATCGAAATAAAAATTCTATAAAATCTTAACTCAATATCCAAAATCCACATTTATATTAAAATATTAAGAAAATTATACTAATATTCTATTGTATAATTTATCCACTGCCATGAAACCGAAAATGAAACAAAACATAAAGTGGCCTTAGAGTGAAAATGAAACTAAACATATGCAGAAGCTACTGCGTAACTTAAGTATGTATTCTATTTTGAAACACATGCTATCAAAGTAAAACATGTCGACAATTGGAAGGTAGTTACTTGCAATTTTAAATAATGACCGTTATTTTTAAAGTACAAAACATTATTTTTGTACTTTTTTTACAAAACAAATGAAAATACATTTATTATCATTCGCATTTTGAGAACAAGTGATAAAATACCTGGATTTTTATTGACGTATTAAGTGCATAAAGTTAATAACATTCGGTGCGACCATTATCTTTTAAAATTTATACAAATTAAGTTAAAAAGGAAGATTCAGATTTACAGAAGAAGAGTGTTGATGTAAAGCAAAGAAAAACACAACGACAACGATTGTGACGACAAACTGTAAGCCCCGAGCAAAGACCATCTCTTAATGAGGATCGAAGATCACTGATCTCCAACGAAGATCAGCAAAACCAAAATGAGACAGGCCGGCAAGCTAAGGCTAATAATATGATGGTAATGTGCTGCAACGGCAGAATAGACACTGAACTCGTACAATCAGAATGGAGTGTGATGGAATAGAATATAAGTAGATGTAAAAATTAATAAGTATTTAGTAATAGTTTTCGCACATCCTTGAATGGTTTTCAGCTCGTATATATTATTAAGTATAATAGTTTAAATATATCGTTCAAATATCGAGATTATTAGTTCAAGATTTCTCTTTTTTAAATAGCTAAATAAAATTAATTCAAAAGAGTTAATAATATTTCCCTCGCTAAAATATATTTTTATTTAATGAACGAATCAATGAGAGAAGTCAAATATACCAACCACAAAAACTACCTATAAATTGTTTCACAGTTGACATGTTTTGATTGATAAATAGTCTATTGAAGTTATATTGGCGCGTCATTGAAACCGCTGATTTCACTGACTTTAATCTGAATAAAATATCAGATGGTCTCGTTTAATAGGTCCAATTATATTACCTTCATCAAATTCAGGCAGGAATTTTGGGACGACCGCTTTAAATTTAGTTGGCGCCACAGATTTTACAAACTGAACTTCTAGCGGTGAAATAAAATCAAATTAATTGCTTAAAAAATTAAAGGTAGGTATTTAAATTTTGGCGGGGTCGTAAATTTTCCAATGAGGTAAGGAAATTAAAAGCGGAAACGATAAAAGAAGCTATTAAATGGGATAAAATGTGTATTATTAGCGCTGTTAGATCTCAGACGACGAAATTCGATACAATGTAAAGCTGGGCACATTAATGATCCCTTACTGTCGGCACCTCGGACTTATCACAGATGTTCTGTTACGTAGGTGGACCTTAACAAAGGACGATGTCAATTGAAGAAACTCGTTTAATATACGGTTATTGTTTTTAGAATGTAACTTTATTTTATTTGTTTAAATCAGTTGTTCTTAGATGCTCTTATAGGTAAATAATATACATTTTCTGATACAAAGGATGTCAATTTGATGAGAGGATAAGATAATTTTATTGTCGCTATGAACATTATAGTTACTCTTTTCGATTGACTTGAGATAGTAGACGTAAATCGAAATTAATGATAAACTAGTTGCGACCCGTGAAATATTCACGGAAGTAAAACAAATTCTACATTTTTGAAATACCGAATGGAGCAAAATCAGCTTACAGTTTTTAGGGTTCATTAATGTTTAAAATTAAAAAAGGTACATCTGGATTGATGAATTATTTAATTCTCAAAAATCTCTTTGTACACGATGTTTTGTGTATACGTATAAACATTACTGTTGTTCAATTTAAATCGTTGATAAAGTTTTCCTTGAAGACTTGTTTCAGATGACTTTAGTGACTTTTCAGTTTTTAATGTTTTCGCGTTTCCAACATCGTGAAAAAGTCACATATAAATATAAGTCTGCATTTAAAAAAGAGCATAAGATATATAAACACAAGTAATTATAAGGTTTAATATAATAGGAAATAAATTAATTATTTAATGAATTACAATCCAAAATAAATTGGCATCGTTCCCTTTTACACCGGTTCAAAAATCACGGATCCACCGAGATTCAAATTTCGAAGTATTCCTCTCTCGCTCTCTTGTATTCAAAATTCAATTCTCGTATTCTTTCTTTGACGACAACCGTTGTACGGGCTTTGGCCTATTTATATTATGATATCAAAATTGGTAACCAAAAACATTCGTTCATTTTATATACCATATACTCTGGTTCTATATTTTACGTATTCTCGATTGCTATTTCGCTCTTATTTATCCGTTTTACCAAGTCGAGATAAACTCGTTTTAAAAAACGAAATGTACCCAAAATACTCGTTAATTTTATGTGTATTCTTGTATTGAAGTTTTCGTGTTCTCTTGCTCGCTATTTTGTACCTATTTTTGCAGTTTACCGAGTCCTAGATAGGCTCATTTTAAAAATCGAATGGTGCCCAAAATAGTCAATCATTTTACTATGTTTGTAATTTATTTTTAACAAACACTGTTTATTCCACTTTTTTTTTTTTTTTTTTTTTTATGACGGTATAACCCTACCGGTTTCAAGGCTTTCACCTCATCTTCAGGGGAGCGTAAACAAGACTAAATGCTGTTCGGACTGGCACCGATATAGACACTTCAACGGTTGGAGGCGGGTGCCAGTCCGAACAGCATTTAGTCTTGTTTACGCTCCCCTGAAGATGAGGTGAAAGCCTTGAAACCGGTAGGGTTATACCGTCATAAAAAAAGTGGAATAAACAGTGTTTGTTAAAAATAAATTACAATGTCTTTAAACCTCCACAACGTTAATGCCTTAACTATAAACAACATATTTTACTATGTACTTTTGTATTACATTTTACGTGTTCTTGCTTGCGATTTCGCACTTTATTTAATCAAGTTGAGATAGTTTCATTTAAAAAACGAAAGGAACACAAACTTATTCTATGTGTACTCTTGTAGTAGATTTTACGTGTTTTCTCTTATTGTTTTGCACTTACCTACCCAGTTTATTTAGTTGAGTAGGATCATTTTTAAAAACTCTAGGTTCCCAAAAGTAGTCGTTGATTGTATGCAGGTTTCATTTTATTGTTCTCACACTTACCTACACATTCGAGTTGGGATTCACAATCGAGTTGGGATTGTTCTTTAAAAACCACCAGTTACTACATGAGCCCAGTACACTATGTTAACTCGAAACTCAAATTAGCTTATCGTTGATAAAGTCCATCTCGTTCTACACTGTGTCTGTGTTGGGAGGGATTAGTGATGTATTGTATAATATATGTGTATATACGAGTATATATATGTACTTATGAAATTCAAACAAAAACACAGTAAAAGTTTTAAATTATCACGAAAATATCAAAATCAATTACTATTGAACTCTTTTCTCCGTGTTGAAAACTTTTGATAAAGACCATCTGTTTCCACGATGCATATATGCCAGACGGCGCGGCGCTGTAATAATTATCAAGTAAAAATAATTATCTTTTTGTTTCGATTGTATAAGGTATTTAGGTAAAAAATAATATTATATTTTTAAATTATATTCATTTACAATGATTTCAACAATATAATTAGGCATTTCATTTCTACGAGTATAGACATTTTATATCTACGTTTCTCAAACTATGGGTAGCGACGCCAATGTGGTCGTGGTGAAATATCAAGAGAGTTGCGAAAATAAAAATAACTTTTGTGTACAAGAGGAAAGTAAAAAAAATATCTAAGAAAAACGAACACAAATATTTTAAAAAGTTAAGTCCATAGTCCTAGTCATTGTAATACTCTATTAGTGACGTAAAACTGCTGATAGCCTTACCTTATTGGGCTTATCGTCTTTGTGTGACTGCAATATTTGCAAGGCCACTCGCACATACATCGACAAGATGTTAAATTTTATCTGGGGGTAGAGAATTAAATCTTAATTTATTTTCATTTTTCGAGGAGTCGTAAGGCTAAAAGATTGAGAAACAGTGTTCTAAAAAAATTTTGCGGATTAGTACCCAATCCAATGGCCGCAGCCACCATGATACAAGCCACCAAACCCTTACACTTGACTTATTTTATATTTTACGTAATGTTTTTGATCTGTCAATAATAGTGGACTTGTATCCAAAGTTGGAGCGCCCTTGAGGAGAGTTTATCCTCTAAACGAAACTATGTAAAGAACTATATATAACTACACAAATTTTCCATTTATTATTATTGTACTTTAAGAATATAGTATTATGTATAATATGTTTTTATAGAAAAATAAACTCATTGATTTTCAGAATCAATTTGAACAGTTTGAAATAAAAACTGACACAAAATACTAGTTTAACGAAATATATGGTAAATTTTAATTTTGATTGATAAGTCTGTAGAGAACGCATCTTAATTGAAATCATTTTTCTAAACTTAAAAATTGATACCAAATTACATAAACGTATTAAAGATAACTAAATCAATCTGTATTAAATGAAAATATAGAGGGTCTTTCAAATTGAGCGTTTTTTAAATTCTTGGATAAAACACAGATGGCGTCGTGAACTTGCCTTCTTCTTGTGACATTTAAGAAGTGTAATGTATGACATTTATAAAAATGGAGTCGTATACAATACAAAAACGCAGTAAAATTGTTGAATTATTTTATGTATTGTAATCTCCGGAAACGGTGATATTAATTGGCCACCGAGATCATGTGATCTGACATCGTTGGACTATTTTCTCTGGGATTAAGTGAAAAAAATGGTATATAAAAATGACTCCCAATCAATTCCTGAGCTGAAGGACGAAATTATTTGTGTTATTGGTGAGTTAGAACCGCAATTATGCCAAAAAGTCATCGAAAGTTTTGATAAAAGAGTGGACATATGTGGAGCTGCAAGAGGTAAACATTTGGCGGATATTGTTTTTTGTGTTTAAATGTCATACTTCAATTACCAATAAAAAGTTTTTGAAATCAAAGCAAATTGTTTGTTTTATTCAAGAATTAAACAAATTGGAATTAAAAAAACCGCTCAATTTGAAAGACCCTTTATAAAAAAAATGTACGATACACGTAAAGAGAGAGATCTGAAAATTAATGTTGTAATATCCAAAGTCACTGTGGTAGAAAAGTAGGAAAGTATACCTAAGTAAATGAGATGTTTGAGTTATAAAAGATTAGAACGAATTGAAGATTTTTTGTTAAATAGGTAGTATTTTCCCAGATGATGGGAAAGTTGTGAGTGTTGTAGAGCTAAAATGTTAAATAGGTAGTATTTTCCCAGATGATGGGAAATTTGTGAGTGTTGTAGAGCTAAAATGTTAAATAGGTAGTATTTTCCCAGATGATGGGAAAGTTGTGAGTGTTGTAGAGCTAAAATGTTAAATAGGTAGTATTTTCCCAGATGATGGGAAAGTTGTGAGTGTTGTAGAGCTAAAATGTTAAATAGGTAGTATTTTCCCAGATGATGGGAAAGTTGTGAGTGTTGTAGAGCTAAAATGTTAGTCAACAAATTTATTTTAGTACCAACTTTGATACATGAGAGTGAAAAGTAGACATACAAGATTAAAAAGAACCGTGCACTTATAAAATACATAGGGTGGTAATGTACGTCAGAATACGGAATGAAGTGATAAGAGATGAGTGTGAAATTAAGGCTGATGTGTTAAGTAAGATGTGGAAGACAATTCTGAGATGGTTTGGGCACGTGGAACGAATGAATAAAGCAAGACTAACAAAACAAATGTATAGTTCAAATATGGGTGGACTGTGTGGTAGAGGAAAAACAAAAAAAAACATGGTTGGATCAAGTGTACGATATTATGAAAGAAGGAAATGTAAAAAGTCAGAAAAATCATAGGAGCTGTATGAGAAGTGTTATGGATGTAGAAGAGGCGAAAGATATGTATAGTGATAGGAAAGGTTGGCGCCCTCTCATTGCCTACCCCGATAGGGAGACGGCGTGAAGGTTTGTATGTATATGTTAAAAATAAAATAAGGTACAAAGATAGTTAAAAATATTTTTTTTACAGTTTTTTCCAAAATCTACAGTGCTGTAGGTCAACTTTTTTTATCTTACATGTATTGTAAAATAATAAAAAACCTTGTTTTATATAGATATTTATTTATAAGTATAAAAAAACGTGATAAAAACCGACACTCGAACAAGACTTACTATTCATTTTAAACCCTTTCTTGAACGCCTTAAAGAATAAGTGTAGGCAATAAAGCATACATAGTTGATATACCGCCCAGGTCATAGTAGGAGTATTTTTGAAATGATGTCTTACGTAGCTATAGTAAAAAAGTATTTGACTTCATATAGTAAATCTACAAATGATTGCAAACGCTTTATTCTTCTATTACTTTTTATCGCGATTATTTTTATACGAAATGCTAAATATTTTTATGGTCCTTTTTATTGTTAAAATAGAAGATAAGAAATCAGCCAGAATGAAAATCAATAATGTCTAATTATTGCAATATTTATTACTATATATTTTTCTATATTAAAATGTAATTTATAAGGGGAACATGCTGACTGCTCATAATGTGATCAATAGAATTCTAGAGATGCTGCTTTATGAAATTAAATTTATTGTGCGTATGGAAAAAAGTAGCAAGCGATAGTTCATATAAAGCTCTTACTAGACTATTCGCGTCCCTAGTTAATTATTAAAAAAGGTGACGTAATATATTTATAAACTTTAAAACTGATTCGGTCTATTGCCAACTTTATTTAACTAAAGACTATTTATTATATTATACTAAAATAAAATAAAATTAATGAGTTATCAAGATTTGTATGTGTTTATAGAATCTTGGATCATTTACAAATTGTGCATGACAAAATAAATCATTACGATAAAAATACGATCTTCTTTCTGTTTGTTTCTATGTACAGCAAAAATCTTTCTATTGTAGCTGTAATTGAGGGTGTTACGGGTTTGACCATACTAATACAACATATGAAACTCTGAAAAGTTGTATTCCAAACATAGAGAAGAATTCTGGGAGATGTCATATTTCAACTAAATTTTTTAAGGATATTCGTTTATACAAAATACATTCTAGTATTTTTAAATCACTCCATTGTAAAAAGAGCGAATGAAGGGGATTAAAACCAGTTTAAAGCTCTCCTCTCATAAATTACCAAGAAATATATATTTTTGTTCAAAATTACGTGGGAAAGAAAATTTATTATAAAACTGGTTCAGAGCACGTGTCATAAACTACATGCATACATACCAGAGCTCCGTTTTCCTGTTGGAGTATTCAGAGAGGGCATAGCGCAAAATTTTCATATCACGAAATACTTCCATCGCCTCCCCACATCCATAAACCTCTGTTACAGTTCCTTCAGTTTATCTTACTCCTTACCTTTCATTCAAAAATGTCACCCACTTCGTCCAACCAGATGTTTCTTGGCCGCCCTCTATCCCGACTTTCGCTTATGCCCATAATATGACTTTCTATAGTAAGTATTTCATCACCCATCCGATCAACTTATCCACACCACCTCAACGTACTCTTTTCACCTTTACTAAACACATCTGTTTTTATTTCAAAGATCCTTGCCCTGTAATTTTTTTAAGAAATGTTCTGAAATTATTTATTGTCTTGTGTTGCGATTCTGTTACTATGAATTTTAACTAGCCAAAAAGTTATTTTAAGGCATTATATCAAAAATGAAGATCAGGATACGTATTTTATTATGATCAGAAATTAAACTTAAACCTCCAAATTGAAAGAAAAGCATTTTCCACATTAAAAAAACATAAAAATGTTGAAAAATCATCTCACATATATTTTTTGCGTACCACCCTTTTTTAAATGTGATTCAAATTGTTGTAAACATATACGCTTGACCAGAATATATTCAGTTTATTTTAAATGAATTATTCCAAACTTGATTATCGATATGGCCCCCCATACTGATACGATACACCCTATAAGGAAGCTGTTGGAATACTTGAAATATCTTAAGAGATAAACTTTCCCTTTGACAAATCCTTTCTTTTTTTTATTTATCGGATGAGTGCAAAGATAAAGCAGATAAATTATTTTACGTTACTTGATACTTCGATGGTGGAAAAAATATTGTTTGCATATTCAAAGATAAAAACGCTTTGAGTGTTACGTGCATAGGTGCGTACTATCAATTTATCTTTGTTCGTTAAATCACTGTTATATAAAATATGTTGAGAACTTTCGCATTTCGTGATTTGAATTATTTATCTTTATAAAATCAATAAGCAATTAATATAAGATTATGTATAATAAACCTAAGAAATACAATTTATGTGGCCATTTGGATAAATTTGCAGATCTCATTTTGTGGCACTGCGATGATAATCGAGTTAATATTATATACTTCAAAGGGATTTCCATTAAGCCTTATATCAGAACATCTTCGGCTTCTCTGGTCTAGTGGCATCACAATATACATTTGAAGTTTGCTACGAATTACTGGGAACTTGTTGGTCTGTTTGAATCTTCAGGCATTAATCCGCTTATACGTATATTTAATGCGCTGCGGGTCTTTTTCCTTCTGCAGTTAAGTTGGATCTTTAATCCGCAGTGGCTTCTGTTCTTTTTACGCTCAGGTCTGTCTCCGTCGGAAGAGTCCTTTTGTGCAGTACTTTCTTCTTCATTTATTAGATTTA
Organism: Odontocerum albicorne; assembly: GCA_949825065.1. Classification (NCBI taxonomy): domain Eukaryota; kingdom Metazoa; phylum Arthropoda; class Insecta; order Trichoptera; family Odontoceridae; genus Odontocerum; species Odontocerum albicorne. Next base: position 18,686 of record CATKWJ010000959.1, read on the forward strand.
AACTCACTCGTATTTTGTATCCCAAAACAGCGTGGGTGATGGTGGGCTCGAAATAAACTAAACATACAATCTAGTAATGTGTGTTTAAACTTACCCAATTTTCCCAATCTTTCTATATGGTGTTGATACATGCGCATTGATACATCGATTCTGGAAGAGTTGCAAATTAAAACAGAGGCTGTCTTCAATAATAACTGCAAATATTCAGGCACCTCGGCTATATTATCTGACAAAAGGATACAATGGAGAGTCTGGTGATCCAAGAAAAATATAAGGATATCAATCACGAAGTAGGTCACCAGCCCGATGAACAGATTTTGGTAAGGAATATAACTTATAGTTTACGCCAAGAGTTTCTTAAAAATGCCACTGACCGTGAAAAATAGTGCCATACATTTTTTTCTGTACTACGGTCAATTGACTTGCAAGATCAAGTATTTCGATCACGACTACTTTGTAAAGAGCAAAACAGATAAGAATTACCCAGTTTTTTTTTTAAAGATTTCAGTTTGGTTCTCACTCGGTGTCACTTAAATCTTTTTGGTTACTTAAAAGAGATATACACATGGTAATATGCTCACCAGGTAGTAATATATATATGATACAACAAAAGTATAATACAACACATACATACCATCACGCCATTTCCCTGTTGAGGTAAGGAGAGAGGATATGATTCACATTAGAAGGGAAACGAGGAAGAGTTATATCAAATATCACAAGGAATTTCAACTAATTAATAAACTGTATAGTTTAATTACAATCAACGTAGATTTAATACATAACTCATCTCATAAAGCTGAACGCTCATCAGAGAAACAAACGTCTTCATTTAATTAGCGACATTTTTTACTTTGTATGGATTTTTACTCTAAAATATAAGAACGTACAAACTATACATTCCCGAGTATGTTCATGTTATTTAAGCACGGGCTGTAAATTCAAGTTGAACGCTCATCAGAGAATCAACCAAATCTGTGTCTAGTTAGAGAGATTTTATACGCCATACGGGTGTTACCTCTAAAATATAAGCAGTTAAAATATATTAGCTTTTCATTTTTGAGTATTTTCATACCATTCAATCAAAACTATAACTCGGACAGCCGATCAAAGCTGAACGTTTATCGGAAAGAAAACAGGAAAACCTTTATCTAATTAGCGAAAAATTATACAAAAAGAAAACTCTTCTGAAATTATTTCTTTTCCATCACTTTTAAAGAGAAAAATCACACATTGTCTTTTTCTTATTGTATCAAATGCTATTAGTAACACGACATCAAATTGGAAGAAGACATTTTCATAAGATAATAAATAAACACAAGTTCTACCAATTGATGTCTACTTTAATATAAACATTCCGGATGGAACTAAAAAACGGAAAAAATATAGCATCGATATTGTGATATTCCAACAACAGAGAACATCATGTCTATGTACGTGGTGGTTTGTTCGTAACAGCAATAAAAATACTTTTATCATGTTAATTCAACAAATTCCTGTATAAAGGGGAACAAAACTAGGCGTATAATGGTATTAATCTCTTCTTGGTTGTAATAAATCGGATTGTGATCACGTAATATGACGTCAGGCAGGCCGCGTGCGGACACCGTCCGGCCGCGGGGGGTGTCCCGTCCCATACTACTAAACACATCGAGAAGGTAAAACCAACACTGCTGGAACGGCAGGGCCGCCCTAGGTATTAGACTGAAACCGCGGGAACTTAGTTTGAACTCTAACTTAAGTCTGAAAGAGCATGGTGTTTGGAATAAAATGAACATTTTTAATTTCGTTCAGTTTTGCGAGTTTGCTGTTATCCGTATGATAAATCAATATATCATCTAAACTGAATCTTTAAAAGTTTATCTCTTTAATGAAATTTTAAAGGCATGCCAACATAACCTCTTATAGTAGACATTCGTCTACGAGATATGATGGCAACGCAGGAATAGATCATTACCTAAAATTATACTGAATTTATCAAGTATACGAGTATATGAAACTGATTAAGTCTAAATTTTATATAATTGCATTATATACAGTTCAACTACGCGAGCTTATTGACATGCGGCAATTTCTCCTAACCTACCATTATATATATTAAAAGGCCGCATGTGAAAAACCAGAATAATATTTTTTTTAGTTTAACCTAATTTTTATAATGAAAAATCTTTAGTGCATGCATACCATCACACCATTACTCTGTCAGAGTGGGCACACAGGACAAGCGCTAGACTTTTTTATCTCGACACATCCTTCACCTCTTAAAATATCATTGACTTTATCCAATTATTCATCCCTTGATCTTCATCTAAGCCACTTTTCTTTGACATTTGCAATATACTCGTATATACGAATATATTTTTTTTCTTACTATTTCTTCATTCGTTCGTTCTACATGCTTAAACTATCTCAGAGAGCTCTTCTTCATCTTACATCACACTTCAACCTAAAGTTCAAATTTATCCCTTTATCATTTTATTCTGTGTTCTGTCATATATTGTCATCCCATGTAATCTTCTTTTTATGTTTTCCACGTCCACATTTTTCACTCCCATGCATCAAAGTTAGTAGTAAAACAAGTAAGAGTTATATCATATATCTAATAAGTTAGACTTAACGTTTCCTATTTTTTTTTAATATTATTTACAAGATCTAATCCTTTTTTCTTTGGGTTTCTTCTTCCCCGCCCTCTTCTCACTTTTACACTACATATTTGTTTAAACATTTTATATCCTATAGGTGTGAATCTTATTTCCTATCAAATTATATTAACTGTGCCATATAATAAAAATATTTTGTTGTTAAAATTTATTTTAATAAGTCATTCCGCCTCATTTCCAGGTCCACCACTGCACGTGCTCGAAATATAAAAAAACCGTAGTACACAATACTTGGACAATGTGAAAAATAGCCGTTTCTCACGGAAGAAGTCCAAAACCATTGTGGCTGACCCCATACTGCGAATACACGATGGGTTGATATCACAACATGACATAATTCCATCTTGTCTTCTCGCTGTGTGTTTTTATGTTTGTCTTTCCTTCGTTTTATTTGTTTTTTTTTTTACTTTTTACTTTTTTTCTCCCTTGTTCATTTCGGTTGAAATTTTTATCAATAGTCTGTGATCGTGTTCGGCGCTTGTCTAGACCGATATGAGAACATAGCATGCGACACTTGGTCAACTATTTGTCCAGAATACTATAGAACTGTTCTTATTAGCAACTGGAAGGGCTGTAGGGCTGAGAGTAATCAGATATTTTAATCAGGCGGAAAAATTCTTGGCATATTGGCATACTGTGTTTATTATAACATTTAAACATTATTTTACCTGAATTTATTAGCACTTATTTATTGCATTTGAAATATTAAAAAAATATCGAACTTTTATTACGTAATAACGCTATGCAAGTCATCTTCATAATAAATTGATTTGAAGAAATATTACAGTTTACATTTTCTTAAGAGTTTTAAAATCTTTACTTCTTTTTTACTCAAAATGGTTTAATTTATTGATTTGTAGACAAACAATTCCTATAAAATATAATGTGTAAAACTCTATAAAATTTAATGTGTAAAACTCTATAAAATGTAATGTGTAAAACCCTATAAAATGTAATGTGTAAAAGTAATGTGTAAAACTATAAAAATATATATAAGTCTGGTAAAGCAATGCTCAAATATACTGAGTATGTGTGTGTGTGTGTGTATTCTTGTTACGTTCTATTTTCTTGTTCTATTTTACGTGCAATAGCGAACTGCGAATTCCGTGCTATGTGAAAGTGTTTCATAGGAATAAAAAAAGGTGTGATATGCGGAAAGCTTGGTGATATGTCCTCATATTGTAGATACAAGAGAGGACCGTGTCTTATATAGAAATTAAAAAGACAATTTCAAGCACGTTTTTTGCTAACTATCTCTTTTTGATCGAAATAGTTTATTACTTCAGAAAACTTTCATTATAATTTATTTAAGTTATTATGTTTATTTAAGTTATCATAATCTTTTAAGTTAAAATATAGAAATTAAAATAAACAAAAAATCTGGAGTCAAAAATAAAAAATAAATTTAATAATTTTTTTAACATGGTGAAGTATATTTATTGTATTGCGCTTTCGTAGAATAAAATATAACTTAGCGGGCATATAAAATTCCTTCCTGAACTTACCACACGGTTCAGGTAGATTTCGTCTGTATATGAAAAGTAACGATATGTCTCGTATTATGGTACCCTATAGCTGTTCTTCCATTGAAAATGAACAAGAGGAACGTACCCTATAAGATGGACGGACAAAATTACACTTAACAATATCCTCTTATATCGCTGCATTCAACACGTCCCAGGACTGACAAGGATGGAGACAACTAACGAACCAAGTTCCAGATATATCAGAAGACCATAACATTCAGCACTGACCATATGCGGATGAAGAAGATTCACGGTGATTAGGGTTATTGCAAAAAAATTAAGTGACTAACAAAATTTCCCCGTGAATATTTTAAATACATAAAAGTTACGATTGAATTACAAAGCTAAAAACTAATATTCTCATAGTATATTGTCAATACAACCTACCAAAGACTCTATCATATAAAAAATACTATTTAATCTAAGGTATGTCGGTACTAGTTCGAACCTAATTCAGTCTTGTTTGTACTCCCCTGATGATGAGGTGAAAACCTAAAACCGGTAGGGTTATACCATTATTTAAAGTGGAATAAACAGTGTTCTGATTCGACAAATAACAATGTCTTTAAACCTCCACAGCGTTAAAGCCTTAACTATAAATCATATTTAATTAATTTATAATCTCGTCAACATTTTCAATATAAATACTCGTATCAGTTATATAAGGAAGAATTTTCGAGTACATCGTTTGTTTATTCGATTTCTGAGTATACTTCTAATTCGAGATTTGTGTGATGATAGCATATAACATAATTAGTAGTCCTCCCTGATACCTAAATTTATGTGATGATAGCATATAACATAATTAGTAGTCCTCCCTGATACCTAAATTTGTGTGATGATAGCATATAATATAATTAGTAGTCCTCCCTGATACCTAAATTTGTGTGATGATAGCATATAACATAATTAGTAGTCCTCCCTGATACCTAAATTTGTGTGATGATAGCATATAACATAATTAGTAGTCCTCACTGATACCTAAATTTAAGATATTTGTATGATATTACTTATTTTCATTGAAATAATTAATCATTAATTTATACCCTAAAAATAAGTATGTGATTATTTAACACCACGCGCATTATGCATGTATTAAAATAATGTGTTAAAAGTGTATTTTTTTAATCAAAATGACATGGCGTTTATAGAAAAATAGCAACTGGCGTAAACTCATTTATTTAATTTGTAATACGAGTATTTAGTAATAACAAGATAATTGACTTATAGATAATATGTCTTATACCTATATTTTTTCAATAAGTTTGCGTACTGAGAAAAATTTATTGCAACAAAATTAGTGTTGGCGCATAGTGAAAATTAATTGCACAGTTTGATAAGTAATTTTATGAGCGTTGCGAAGAGAAACATCTGATAATTAATCTTTCGAAACCAAAGTCGTGGTGATAGAAAATGGTGAAAGTAAAATGAAATGCGACATATGGATGAGGAATTAAAGATTATAGAAAGTTTAATGGTTCAGCTATTCAGGTACTATTTTCTAAGGTGGTGGAAGAGTCACGAGGGATCTGTTAATGTGATAGTCCACGACAGAATTTTAGAATTAATTTTGATGTATGGGAGTGAAACGTGGTAGTGGAAAAACACTGAAGAGATAAAGGATAATGTGATGTATTTATATGAAGGCTGATGTATACAGTAAGATGAAGAAGATCACTATGAGTTAGTTTGGGCTCATGGAATGAATGAATGAAGGAAGTCTAACAAATCAAATATACAATGCGAATGTGAGTGAAAGGCATGGTTGGGTCAAGGAAACGATGTTTTGAATGAAGGAAATATAAGAAGTAAGAGGAATCATAGTAGCCGCTTTAGATGTTTTGTGAATGTACAAGAGGCGAAATATGAGTGTGAGTCGAGATTTGGAAGTCTGGCATTATGTTTTCTCTGCCTATCTCAGCAGAGAAAGGTGTGATGGTATTGTTTTGCATTACACTTTCGTTGTATACAGTACGACCTGGCGTGCTTATTGTCATTTAGCAATCTCTTCCAGCCAACCGGAAAGATGCAAAAGTGACCCTAAGTGAAACACAGGCTGGAATCCTTTTTTAAAAAATCTGAGAGGGATTTGAACCCACAACCTCCGGATTGGGAGACAGGCGTCCTACCAACTAGGCTACGGAGGTCGGTATGTATTTTATGTACGGTATGTATTTTATGTATGTAGATATCCTTTTTTATTCCATTTATCTTTTGATGACGTTATATTTTATTATTATCATTGTTTATTTAATATGCTATTTTTAATTTGGAATATTTTATTAAGAAAATGTAACTGAAAACCTCATGCTTACAATAGATTTATATTTTGAAAAAAAAAAACAAGAATAATATGTCACAACGCTAAGGCAACCCTGATGATAAAAATCTTCAGATCGCATGTCAAGAGATTATTTTAATTTGGGATTATCTATTAAATTTCCTTTCAAATATATTTTTTATTTTTTATTAGCTCTTTTTGTAGTGTGTTTGCACCTGTTTTACATTCGAATGTTTTTAACTCTGATTAAATGGTTGAATTTCGTATTTTAGCAAGTTCATATTTATTTTAAATATGTTACTACAGAAAAAAAAAACTAAGCAACAAAATCCATCCTATCATGTAACATAACTGTGCATCGTGACTCCCATGATAGCTTCTGACAACTCCTCTCCATCCATTCCTACACTCCGCGGCATGAAGGGGAGTTGGTAAGGGCAGCCCAGTTACATATCTCACTTGGTCAGTCCAACTCATTGGGATTCTTCCTCTTGTGCGTCATACTTCCACGCTTCCAGTAACCACTGACCTCTCCAAACTGTCCTTTTGACCACGAATAATGTACAAGGCATATTGTAGGAAGGCATATTGTCGACAATCTGTGGATGACTTTCAGTTATTTGAGAATGGGCCGTTTGTTCACCTTGATGTCCATGAAATAAACTACAAAACAACATTGTAAATAAAAATAAAAATATGCAAAAGCACCAGAAAAAAAGTTATATATTTTAAGAAGTAAAATAACACATTGTAAAAGAGATGTTTAAATATTCATTTAAATCTTACTTAAATGCATCAATGTACAAACTGTTCAAAAATAAAATATAACCCCGAAAATATTTACTGGAAAACCAATCGAAATTTTCTTATTTTGGAGCTAAAAAATATTATTATCCTTTAACAATCAACATATATTTATAACTTATTTGTAACTTAAGATACATGCCGATATCAATATCTCATTTATACTATTTTGTGAAATCTCTGAATCCATGACGCTTTTCCCTGTATCCTGGAATCTATTTGTGATAAATAAAGAAAAAATTGTTTTTAAGATTAGTATATAATTTAAACATAATATGTTGAATGAAATGAAAATGATAAACTTTTTGAAAACTAATGCGTTTAATATTATGCAATTAATTTGACAAATTATATGTCAGAATGAATTTAAATATATGTATTCAAGTGTAGCTGTGAATAATTTTGGGGAAATAGTATCTCCTTGACGAACTCCCTTTCCAATTTGGAAGGTTTCCGAGGATTTGTGGATATGTATTTTTGCTGTTGCATCCTTATAGATGTTATTGAACAACTGAATGTATGCTTTATTAATGAATTGTGTCTTTAGAGCTTCTAGTATGGCAGCTTTTTTGACTGAGTCAAATGCCTTTTCGTAGTCCACAAAGGCTAGGTACAGAGGGAGTTCGTATTCCTCCCTTCGTTCTATTATTTCCCGCAGCACCTGAATATGATCCATGGTACTGAAACCCTTCCTGAATCCAGCTTGTTCTCGTGGTTGGTTCGTGTCAAAAGTACTCGAGAGTTGATTAGTTAAGATCTTGGTAAAATTTTTGTATAGGGTAGGTAGCATGCTAATTGGACGGTAGTTCTTAAGATCTTCTTGACCGCCTTTCTTATGGAGAAATATTACTGTTGTAGATTTCCAATCTTCTGAAATGTCTTTTTCTAGAAGGCACTTGTTGAAAAGTGTTAATAAGATGGTATCCACTTCTCGACCAGTTTGTTTAAGGGCATCAATGGACAAACCGTCGGTACCAGTGGCCTTACCGGATTTCATTCCGTTGATTGCGTATCTGATTTCTCCTGGTAAGATCATCGGGATATTTTCATCCTCAGTTGTTTCCAGATTTGTGCTTGTATCAGGTACAGTTACCGTATCTGTATCGGCATATAGTTCTCTATAAAATTCTTCCGCTCTCTTCAGGATAAGGCCTCGTTGTTTAGTTACGGTATTATCAGAAAGTTTAAGTGCAATATATATATATATATATATATATATATATATATATATATATATATATATATATATATATATATATATATATATATATATATATATATATATATATATATATATATATATATATATATATATATATATATATATACATATATATATATATATATATATATATATATATATATATATATATATATATATATATATATATATATATATATATATATATATATATATATATATATATATATATATATATATATATATATATATATATATATATATATATATATATATATATATATATATATATATATATATATATATATATATATATATATATATATATATATATATATATATATATATATATATATATATATATATATATATATATATATATATATATATATATATATATATATATATATATATATATATATATATATATATATATATATATATATATATATATATATATATATATATATATATATATATATATATATATATATATATATATATATATATATATATATATATATATATATATATATATATATATATATATATATATATATATATATATATATATATATATAT
>CATKWJ010000960.1:0-19000 GCA_949825065.1 Odontocerum albicorne
TAATTCATGATTAATATATGAGTTTGATTGTTTTAATATGTATTTAAAATTAATACCTATACTTTTCGCAGCAACTTGATACTACTTTATCATCAATACGTGGTTTTGAATGTTGAAAACCAAATCATTTAGCACCGATTTATTAATGTTTATGATCAATATATGGTTTTGATTGTTTCAATATGTATTTTTAATTAATAACCAAACATTTCGCTGTAGTTTTCTCGTTAATAATCATGTGTATACAGATAATCATATGTTTATATCACTCATGCTTCCACCACTCCCAACATATTTTCTATCACCATGGTTATATGTTATAATCACGGTGATATCGACTTTCTTGAAAATAAGTTAAGTTCATAATTTACGCATTCAAGTACACTTAATTATTTATTTTACGAAATCCGTGCTAAGGGAATTTCCCATTTCTTCGAAGAAAAATTGTGTGATGAATATTTGAGGCAACGTGTCTGAAAATGTACAAAATTAATTTGTTTTCTTTAGCCGTTTGATGACTTAAGATTGAATTTATTCTGTAATTTTTAAAGGGTAAGAATATTCTTTTACTTCTTATTATCTACACAAAGCTCTCCTCTCTCCTTGCACGTCTTATCGATAATACGATTAAAACATATTAGCTGTATTTTAAAAAAAATATGGTTAAAACACTTTTCAATTATACAAAAGCATTTCGGAGGAGATATAATTTTCAACACTGCAGATATGGTATAATTTAGACCACATCTAGGTAGATAATAAGAAAAATATGTCATTAATGTGTATTTTTTTATTACTTGGACAAATCACTTTTTATAAATAATAAAAGGGAACTTGTCAACTTTATATATGATATAATTTAATAAAAATGTTTTGATAGGGGACAACTTATAACAATTAAGTATGATTTAAGAACGTTATTCGATGAAATATAACTACGAGTATCAACAATCCGCGCAGACACTTTTACCATATTATGCAACACGAGTTTGAAAATATACTCGTAATATACTCGTACAATATGTCATCGTACAGGAATACAATATAAACTATCTTACTGATTGCAGCCTGAGTACAAAATTAATAATTGCACATTAAATCTGGATTTTCCGAACTGGTTCAATCCGATGTTCTTATAAAAACTATAAAAACATCATTCATTTATAAAAACATATTCCTCATTTCCGACTCTTATACAATTCTTGTTTTTATTTATTTTCCAAATGACTTCTCAAAATTGTAGAATATTGTGGATTTTTAATGTTGAATATAAGTTTTCAGTGATTATGGATAGTATTAGGTTGGTTAACAATTCGTATTATCTTGGGCAGGTTTGGGAAAAAAATATAAAAAAATCTCTAGCATTCCTTGAAAAGAAACATGTATTTTTAAATAATAATCATATATAATATACCTTCAAAATGGCCTGACTCCTGAAATATGATAGCAGTGGTTGTGTTCAATTTACGAGTCGAGATTTTACAATGTACGAGTATTAGAAATGAGACACTAGCTCAATAAATTGCTGACTCAACAAAATTACCTATGAATTCTAATAATACTTAATTAATACTTACTCAGGCATCATCATATAACACTCGCACTTTCTGATTTGTTTGGGGTTTGTTTGACGAGTTGTCTCTCTCCGTCGTGTTCTGTCATTAGCCATCTCCGCAGTCAGTTTCAGATCACGCATGTCTTGGTTGACGCTATCCTTTCATCGCTTTTTTGGGTAACCTCTTTCTCTATTTCCAAAGACTTACGTTCTCGGTACTTATAGTGTCTCATTCCCCACATATTCAGCTGGTGTCCATTCTATGTTACATATCCAACTACCGAAGCTTACATTTTCTAATTTTAACGAGATCGGAGCCACTTTCAGGGCATCTCTCACATATTCATACTTTCTTTAGTATTTTTCGTTCACTTCTGAAATTCACCACAACGTCGTTTCACTTAACAGTTACCCATTGAAATGACTAAAAACAGTGATGTTTATTTAATTCGGACTATCTTTTGACCATTTGGGCGTATGTATGGAAAATAAATAACTTACAAATAACAAATTTTTTCAATTATCTCAATAAAAAATAAAATTAGGGTTGGTTTTTTAAGTTTGAGTTTGTTTTCTAAGCCCGACATAAAACAGGGCAATACATAATACGAGGGTCATCTAGAAAGTAAGGTTACAACATGTATGTAGGATCGAAAAATGCTTGTATTTAATTGAAATTCACAGGATACTTCACAAAGATATGAAACTATTTTTCAACGTAATTACCGTCGAGATCGAGACATTTCTGTAGTCGGGGCACCAGATTTTGTATGCCAGTGTCATAGACCTCCACCGCCAGCTCTTTCAGCCACTTTTTCACAGCTTCCTCGACCTCCTGATCGTTAGAAAATTGTTGGGGTGTAGTGACACACCCACGTCTTATCCCCCGTCACGATAGAGTCCAGAAAAGCTTCTCCCTCCTGTACAAAACGATCCAAAAATTCACACGCGGTGGTCACGCGATTTTGACGGTGCTCCGGTGTGAGCATTCTGGGCACCCATCTCGCACACAACTTCTTGTAACCAAGTTTTTCCGACACAATATCACCAAGGAGACTTCGAGAAATGTCATGAAATTCTTCGTAAAGGTCGTCAAACGTCACACGGCGGTCATTTCGCACTTGTTCTTCAATTTTTTGTACAAGTTCGTCAGAAATTACTGCCTCGTCGTGAGTATCAGTACGGTCTTCTCCGAACAACCTAACGCACTTCGTGACATGTTGTCGACTCATCACATTACTAAAAAAACGGATGACCGCGCGGATCTCGCACGGACAGGAGGGGGCGGGAGCGCGCGACGACCTTTCCATCGGAAGAATTTACTGTGACTGAACAAAATGGCCGACAAACACGCGGGACCAAACAAACTGACCATTAGGATCCCCTCTACATGCCAGGTGTGCCAATTTTGAAACAAAAAAATTCCCCCGGCCTCAGGAGCCCTTGTAACCTTACTTTCTAGATGACCCTCGTACTTAGATGTATAGAAAAACAATTGTCTCTAGAGCGAATGCTTGTTGAATAAAATATTTCGATTCATTATCACAGTCGTTTGACATTTACCTTATATCGATATTAAACAATGACAATCAATCAGTAGGAAAGATGAAATAAAGATTTTTAACTGTATTTTCTGCCAAAATTCTGAAATATTTTCAAATCGTACGTAATTCATAGGCTGAAAATAAAATTATTCCAATGTTATACCTATTATTTAATTCTATCCAATTGTTTGGGAATCACGGAGTATCTAATATTTGATTATAAGCACAGATTTAAAAAAAATTTGGTTGATTATATTGAACTAATAGCTTGTTATTCACCGATCAGTGAATGAACATAAACGTCTACCAAAAATGTGTGGAAAATATTTAAGGCATTATAATGTCTTTGTTAACAGTGGTTGCAACTGAAAAGATTAGAGAAAACAGCATAGAGTTTGTAATAGGGTCTTCTATGTTAATTACGTATGACGGTCTCATACTATATATACTCGTATATATTTCTAAATTTCACGTTAGTTGTTTGTTTGCATTACACAACATAATGTGCAAGGAGAGTTAATGAGTCCCTTTTGTACGTCAGATATAAGCAGTGCCAGATATACGAGTACTTACTGTACCAGAGTATTCAGTATGTGTGTATGAAGTGACTTCTAAAGAATGGTGATAGATATCTGATGTTTGAGGCGTCTTGAGATTTTGGTAAATTTTTTGTATAGGAAAGGTAACATGCTGGTCGGACGGTAGTTCTTAAGATCATCTTGATCCCCTTTCTTATGGACAAGTATTACTGTTGCATATTTCTATCTTCTGGAATGTCTTTTTCTAGAAGGCACTTGTTGAAAAGTTTTGGTAAGATAGCATCCACTTCTCGACCTGTTTGTTTAAGGACATCAATGGGCAAACCGTCGGTCCCAGTGGCCTTACCGGATTTCATTCCGTTGATTGCGTATCTGATTTCTCCTGGTAAGATCATCGGGATATTTTCCTCGTTCGGCCTCGTTGTTTAGTTACAGTATTATCAGAAAGTTTAAGTGCAATGATGTGGCGTTTTCCTTAAGACGTATTTTGCTTTAGCTTTTTGAGATTTTTTCTATTTTCAATCGTCCTTTGAACCATTTTTGTATTAAATTACGGATACCTTTGCGAATATTTTGGCGTAGCATTTTATTGATCTCTGAGAAAAATGGTGATGTAGAAGCGAGTTGTGCAGATATCATTTTTCTTCTTTGTTTCATAAGATCTAACGTTTTCTGCGACAATTTTGATTCTTTTTGAGGATATGAGCCGCCGTAGTTTGTTGCACTCTGTACTATCTGTTCTGCTATTGATTCTATTGTAATCGGAAGCTCTGGTTCGCTGAGGATTTTGATGCAGTTTGGTTCGAATATATAGTTTTAGTATTCCCATCCCATTGACATAACTCATAAAATTAATGGGGTGGGAATAATATACTTGCTACTCATTAGATTATTAGGAATAAATAATCTAAACATGAAAATAAAATAAAAAACCGATACATACAACTAATCGACTGATGGTATGAAGAATTATTGAACAATATTTTAACGAATTTTGGTTCAATTTATTTTAGTCAAAATCCAAAAATATAACTGTTTTATTAGTTGTACAAAAAATTGTATATGTTTACATAGAATTAAAAACAATTTATGACGTCAAATTAAAACTTAATTGCATTGGAAACGTGGAAAATAGATATGTCTTATTTTATATGACGATAAGTAATTGAAGTTATTGTATTTTGCCAGTTTTTGAATTTCGGTAAAATAAGTGTGACCTCAGAGCGCGGATTTAATGATTTCATAATTTTTCAGAACTGGATTATCATAATTGGCCACATTCATTGCCTTATTCAAAATATTTATCTTTCAAATTAATAAATTCCTATAGTTAAGAAAATAATGCGAAATTTTTGTTATCCTCGTTCGAGGAGAACGGCACAACGGCAACGAGCATGTTTAGACAGGATAAACTTTCACAAAAGACTAAAGCGTAAACCGAAAGGCCGCCGCCGAAATGTACTCGCATAGTAGGTCTGGGAGAAATATTAAATACGAGTATTTACAATAGAATGCCTCGTGAACAAACAACATGTATGGATAGTATCACTTACTCGTAAACATTATATATCTTTAAAATGGCTCGAAACTTGAAATATGCTGGTGTTCTTCTTCAATTTGCTAGTCTTGGATGTACACGGTAATTTCATGAGACATTAAAACACAGAATAAACACAATGAAGAATAAATCCTTAAACACTTGAACATTTTTACTTAAAAGTAAACTCCTGAAATGACGAAGAACGTTGATGATCACGATAATTTCGATCGATTTTTGAAAAAAAATAGGCGTGTATAAGCAAAAATAGGCGTGTATAAGCAAAAAGACGAACGCATAAATTATCCCTTTGCTCAACTTAGTCAAAATGTGGGTTGGTTCCTTTGTGCATATGTTCATTTAACGTAAAACAAGTCATTTATGAACTATATTGGAATCCTCGTATAACCAAAACAACTAATAATAATAGTTTCAAATGTAACCTCATCAATAAAGAAATATTTTGGACAGTATAAAAAAACTATTTCAAAATTTACTCAAATAAATTCCCATTAAAATGAGATGTTGACATTTTTTTTATTACAGCGTAAAAAACAAAGCTATTCATTTTGATTAGTTAATTATTGCTTCTGTAACATCCAAATATGCTAATAGAAAGCCCATTTTTTTATAATATTACAAATAAGTTTTCGCGTCCATAACTTGAATACTTCCACCCAAAATAATCTGTCGGATAAAGTAATAACTATATCTACTAGTACATATTTGTATTATATTGTAATATATGGTAATGTTTTGATTGATTTTTCAAGAAAATAAATGCTTTTTTTTGGAAATTTATTAGCTTTTTTCAATATGAATATTGACAGTGACTCTCCTATATTAATTAATTTGTCCAAACATTTCCATAAATATTGAGTGCATGTAATTGTTAACTTATATATACAAAGTGAAGATTATGTTAGATTATTTAGAATAACTAATTAAAACAACGAAAACATTTTTTTCTTTCGATATATGGATCTGGATAACTTACTTTATGATTTGTTTAATAAACAATATTTTTTTAGCAATTTTAGTTAAAATCCAAAATAAAAAACTTTATTTTCAATTGCACAAAAAAAATATATACATCCAATTTAAAAGCAATTTATTACCTTGATATTTTTTATTTATTTAGGAAGGAAATGCGACAAATTATAGTTCATTGTTTTAATTTTGAAAGTAAAAATTAACTTATTGATAGGTTTTTGAATTTCGGTAAAATAAGTATAACCTCAGAGCGCGGGTATCGATGATTTCATCATTTTTCATATCTGCAATTATCATCATAGGCCACATTTACCACCTTGTTCAAAAAATATTATTTCGGAAACCAATCGGGAAAATTTCTTGTACTTATCTGAGGACAACGGCACCTAGCGGGTTTGGAAGAGACGACCTTCTGCGCAACACCAAAGCTTAAAGCCCTTAGTTCCCTTTAGCCAATAGCCTCGATTGAATTAGAATATTTTTGAATGGTTGACTATAAGAATAATAGCGTTTGATGTATGTTCACGTAAAACACTATAATAAGGTTTCAAGATAAGTGATATTAAATGTAACTTTCTGCTTTGTATATTTTTTATATAAAAAAGTTATTATTGTAAAATATTCAAAATATACCTCTAAAGAAATTCATTGCATTTTTATTTACTTGCAACAATTCATTTGATTGTTAAATAATTAGGTCAAGCTATTATTATTATTTATTTTTCAATACACATTTAGTATATAGTATGATATACGTATTTGCAGTCTTAGAGATTGGAATAATCGGGTTGTTTTAAGTAAATTACATTAAAAATGTCAAGCATTTTATTGTTCCAATCCAAAGGTTAAAGGATGGTTATTAATTACTTAAGCATATTTTACGAATGTAAATGAGGTGCATGGCCGCGCGGTATCGCACTGGACTTCCGTGCGGGAGGTCGTCGGTTCTAACCCCGCGCTGTGCTACTCCCCTTGAACGATACAGGCACTTTTTCCGCCTAGTGTTCGAGGGCATGAGGATACATATGGCTTCGGTCATATCTATTATTAAAAAAAGCGACATTAGTAAAATCACAACCAAATCATTTTATCGTAGAAAACATTGTAGTTAAGAATGAAAATAAAATCATTCACAGAACTCTTCAGAATTAGAATAGAACAATTCAAAGACAATATATTTAAGTGTTTATTTTTCCAGTTATCAATTTGTATATGTATAAACAGATACGTAGATCTCTTCTAACGCTTAAGGAGTAATGTCCGAGCATACCCATTAATATAAGTTTTGCGAAAAAGGGTGTGGAAGAAATATCTTTTTGATATTTCAGGGAATTTACAATTACTCTCTGGGGTTCCACATGATTGAGTGAACTGTTAATGTATCTCGTAACAGCGCTACTATCAAATGCACAATGGATTCTTATCATAAATCCTAAAGCTTTATTTTGGCGAATATAATACATCAATCAACAATTCCCGGGACTAACCAACAGATGGCGCCTCTAATAGCAAATCCATACCATTCTCAATTAGTACCAACCTTTAGAAGTCACGTGTCAAACTTTCATGACATTCCGACATTGTGTCATTGAGTTACAGTGGTTTTAGTGATGCTACTGTTGCTATTTTCAAAACAATGGAAAAAACCGAATTTCGCGTGTTGAAAAAACATTGCTTTTTAATGGGAAAAAATACCGTTCAAACTCAGCGATGGCTTGAAAAGTGTTATCCGGGCTCTGCTCCGTCGAAAACAACAATTTGTCGGTGGTATGCTGATTTCAAACGCGGTCGTACAGACACAAATGATGCTGAACACTCTGGTCGTCTAAAAGAGGCTGTTACACCAGAAAACATAAAAAAAACTCTCAAAATCGTGATGGAAAATCGCAAAGTAAAGTTGCGTGAGATAGCTGACATCCTGAAGATATCATTTGGTAGTGTTTACACTATTTTGCATGAAAATTTGGTCATGAAAAAGCTTTTTTCGAAATGGGTACCGTATTTGCTCACAATGGAACAGAAACAACAACGCATCGATGATTCAGAGCGCTGTTTGGCACTGTTTACGCGAAATAAACGGGAATTTGTGCGTCGGTATGTACCAATGGATGAAACTTGGATCCATCACTATACTCTAGAATCAAATCGGCAGTCAGCTGAGTGGAGAGCAGCCGGTGAAAGTCGTCCGAAGCGAGCAAAAACTCAATAGTCGGCCGGGAAGGTTATGGCCTCCGTATTTTGAGATGCGCATGGTATAATATTCATTGGTCACCTTGAAAAGGGAAAAATCATCAATAGCAAATATTACATAGCTTTATTAGAGCATTTGAAGCCAGAAATTGCAAAAAAACGGCCCCATATGAAGAAGAAAAAAGTTCTCTTTCATCAAGACAATACACCGTGTCATAAGTCGATGGTAACGATGGCCAAATTGCATGAGTTGAACTTCGAATTGCTTCCGCACCCACCGTATTCTCCAGATTTGACCCCCAGCGACTATTGGCTGTTCGCAGACCTCAAAAAGGTGCTCCAGGGAAACATATTGTTAGTTACGTAATGGTTGTAATTGAAAGAGGTGTTTGAACTATACAATATAAAATGCGGGAGAAGAGCTGATATGTCATCTTTATATATAATATTCTACTCGTATACGATCTGCGCCCCGTACTACACCGGAGTATTCAGTATGTTTATGAAGTTACTTGAAGTAAATGAAAAATTGTGAATACTGTAGATATTATATATGATGTTTGATGACATTTTTCTGAGGTAATGGAAAATATAAGGTTAGTTCACAATTCGAAATATCTTCGTGGTATGGGATTTAAAAAAAATTAAATAACCATAATATAAAATCTTCAAATGGCCTAAAACGTGAAACATGTTTGAACTCAATTTGTAAATCCATACAATAAATATCCTATAGTTGTAATCAGACACTTCTCTAGTCATACTTGGACTAAACAAAATGAACGGTGAATCCCTAAAACATGTTTCCTTTTTAACTTTAAAGTAACCTCTTGAAATGGCAAAAAACAATAATGTTAACGATGATTTGCATCATTCTTATTTGATGGAAGTAGCACCCAGGATGCTGCTTCCCTTATTGGAGCATGGAATGGACGCGGCGCCCCTGTATGTGTAACATTTGCGTTTACGTGAAGATTTTAAATTGCCTTGAGATTGATATTGAAATAACTGTTTATTATCAAATAGCTTTTGATTAGTGAGTAAAAGGACAATAGGAATTTGGATGAGGTTATTTAACAATTTGGAATATGTTCGGAAAAATATTTAACAAAATCTATAGAAACCTTGTGTTATGTGATGAGCGTTTATCATGTATTTTAGTCCATGTGGTGAACTCTAGGATCAACTGTTTTATCAACAGCATCCCTAAACTATAAGATTAGAAATGTAACATTGTACATGTTAGTCATTAGAGATTTCTAAAACTAAATATCTCACCGTGGTCTTAATTTGTTCTTGGACACTCTTCTAGCCTCTTCAGATAAGTGGAGCATTAGGAAAATAGTTGAAGTTTATTTATTCGAAATATATGTTATATGACCACATCTATGTCATATGCCCTAAATTGCATACATGTCACAATGTTACGTGGCCTCAATTAAAAATAGATGAAGATATATACGAGTATTTGACCAAAATAAGTATATTAAGGGAACATAAGCCTCAAATTTCTTAGATACATCAGCACTATGGAGGAACGAGGTCACTATGACGTTCCATCCCGTAAACATATGATATGATGGAGCTTGTATTCAATTTGCTAGTCCTGGATTTACAGGGTAGTGGTAGTAGTAATGAGACACTACCCAAATAAAACATAGACTAAACAACGTGAACTTAGGGATCGCAAAAACACTCTATCGCATTCTCTGGAAATGGTGAAGAACGTTAACGGTCACTTGTCCTTTTTTTGCAGAGTAATCAAAATACATTAATCTTAATGACAACCGTGAAAAGCTCTTGTTCTAAAGAAGATTGACTTCTTATTCTTGATGTAGATCTTGGATCTGTTGTTGAAAAAAATATTCTTGGGAAGCAGAGCGCCAGCTGTCCCTCTAATTTTTAGGTGGCGTTCCTGATATAAGATGTCCTGTGGGGATCTCTTGTGTCACTAAGTATGGGATTTTATCTCTGTCCATCCTATCCAAATGGTCACGCCAGTACCATATTTTCATTCCTGGTTTATCTGATGATATCCTCTGTGTTGCAAGTCATTCGATTGTGAGAGTTTCTGACGAGAGATTTTCCTGCGATGGTTCATAATGTTCTCAACTCGGGTGTTCGAAGAAGGCTTTTTCTAGTTGAGTCGGTTTAGGCTTCAAAAAGTCATGATGGGTCTGATATAAATCTTGTACGAGTATATTCCAACTTTGTTATCGATTCGCAGTTTTTTTTTTAATTCTTTGGTTTGGAGCCAGCCAGGGGGAGCCAGGGGTGTTGCTGGCTGTAAATCAAAGGATTCCCTGCGAACGCATATTTGAACTAGACATTTCAAAGGACCAAGACATCTGGGTGATGTGCAGGATAAACAATACAACAATTTATATTTGTGTAGTTTACTTCGAGTGCACGGGTGCCGACGAAACCAGACAAAAATTTTATGACTCTCTGAAATCTGAATCTTAGGTTACGCAACAAAAATGTTTTAAATATAGGAGATTTTAATTTGAATAACAAATCCACGGAAGTATTGTTGGATTATGACTGATTTCTTCAATCCAACGATCTTGTCCAATACAATCACATAAATAACGAATACGGCAATATGCTGGACCTAGTATTAAGCAATACCAACTGCAAGGTGGACAGATCGTTGGAATGCTTTGTAAAGGAAGATATACATCATCCGACACTCTCCGTGGAGATCCAGGTGAGATGCGTGGGCCGAGGGAGGGGCCGCAAGTATCGCCCTTCGCCACCCAGGGCTCCTCCCCCCTCCCCACGCGACTCCCGCCCTACATATAACTACTATAAGGCATTTTTTTACTCTAAAAGAACATTTTACTACATTTCGATTGGAACACCCTGTATAGTATAGATAATATTGACGAAGCCGTAGAGTACTTCCATAGTGTCATTTACGGAACGCTAGATATCTGTGTCCCACAGAAACATAATCTACCAAATTTGCCCAACTATCCAGTTTGGTTCAATGTCGATATAATCCGAGATCTGAAAAATAAAAACAAACTTCATAATAATTATCTTCAAAGCAGAAATCAGGCTGACTACTTAGAATACTCGAGGCTGAGAGCCAAATTAAAAACTCAAATAAAACAATCGCGCGAGTATTTCGCGCCATGAGCATTTAGCCAAGATAGAGATCGACATCCGAAACAACCCTTCGAATCTTTGGAATCATGTAAATAATGAAAAACGAACAAAACTAGCTTCAAATCTATGAAACTGGGAGACAGTATAATCGAAGACCCCCAAAAGATTGCAGAAAACTTTGCACAATATTTTCAATCAGATAACCTAGACTCGACGGCTAAATATGACATAAAAAATATATTAAACATTTCGTCAGACAGTAGAAGCATATCGCTCCATTCCATTTCTAAGGAAGAAGTGTTGAAAAGCATAAACTCCTTGCAAACCGACAAAGCAATCGGACCAGATGGGTTATCAGCCGACATTTTCAAAGTCTGTGCGAAATACGTGTGTGATCCCATCTGCTACATATTTAATTTGAGCATAAATACCAATACATTTCCCGTAAGCTGGAAGACAACCAGGGTCTGCCCTATCTTCAAATCGGGAGACCCGTTAGACTCTCATAATTACAGACCTGTAGCTGTTCTCTCTTTGCTTCCAAAAATTTTCGAAACTGTACTGTGCAACCAATTGACCCACCAACAAGACTTATTGGAAACCACCATGGCTTTTTGCCAAAACGATCGACTGTTACTAACCTTCTCTCTCTCACACAAGATTGTGTCAAACTTAGACAAACTTTCACAAACGGACGTAATATATACAGACTTCCAGAAAGCTTTCGACCAAGTTGATCACGATATATTACTTAAGAAAATGCATAAATTTGGCTTTAGTGATAATCTAATTGGATTATTTGCATCATACCTAAAAGAAAGATCTCAACACGTAATAATCCGTAACAAGTCTTCTGTGGAATTTATCGCAAGATCTGGTATACCACAAGGATCCAATTTAAGTCCCCTACTTTTCCTCATATTAATTGACGACATTCAAAATTCCATAAGTCCCTCGACATGTTTATTGTTCGCTGACGACTTGAAAATTTTCAAAAATATCAATTCACCTCACGACTGTGCACAGTTACAACAGGACCTAGACTCCCTAGTCTCCTGGAGTGAGCAAAATCATCTTCTGTTCAACATTAATAAATGTGTCTGTGTCTTATAGTCGATCGTTTTCACCAATCCCCCATCAGTATACTATACAGAGAGTGGCACTAAACAGAGTTTCTGAATTCAAAGATTTGGGCGTAACCTTTGATCTCGGAATCACGTTCGTTAACCATGTCTCACGTTTGATATCGGACTGTTACAAACTACTCGGTTTTATAATGAGAATATCAAGAGAATTTAACAGTACTGATATCCTCCGAAACTTATATAATTATCTAATTAGAACCAAATTAGAATATGCATCTACGGTTTGGGCTCCTCATCAGCTCAAATATAAAAAAAATATAGAACAAATACAAAAAAATCCTCAGATATCTATGGTACAGAACAAAGGGCGATTACCCAAAATATGCTCACCATGTCGAACTTCTCACGGTGTGTAACTATATGAGCCTCGAAACAAGAGGGCAAGAATCCATTGCGATATTCCTAATAAAGGTTTTCCAAGGTTGCTTTAACTGTCCTGCGATTCTAGAAGCACTAAGTTTATATGTACCCAATAAATATAGCCGTGCAAGGAATCACCCTCTGTTCTATATACCAACTTACAGGACGAATATCATGGCTAAACACTCAGTCACGCGTGGTATAGAGATATTGAACCAACTGAATGACACGGTTGATATATTCTCGGTACCGCCTAGCAGTATGAGAAGAATCCTGGCTGATATTATTCCTAACGAATAAGCTAACGCTAGAAGCAGACCCTCTTTGTGTAACAGGAGAAATCCGTGCAAAGTGGATAAATTAAAAAAAAAAAAAAACATACATACACACAAACATACATACACACACATGCATGCATACATATGTTACATACATACATATATGTTACATATGATATATGTTACATATGATATATGTATGTACATATACATATATGCATACACATGCATATACTGTAATATCAAGTCTATCACTGGCACACTGACCCTAGTAAACACTTGATTTACTCACATTTGATCATTTAAGTCCAAGATAAAGTTGATGTGATCAGCTCCATCGCGCTTCAAAAAATCATTCATAAAAGAAATGAAAGTTATATTGTTATTCCTTCTATGTCACGTTATGTATATTTATCCACCCAGCGAACTTTAAGACGAGTTCTAGCATTCTATAATGGAGAATTTTAATATTGGAAGTATTTTTGGTGAAATTTATAATAATATTAAAAAAAGATATTTACAATGTATTTTATACAATAAATATAAACATTATAGAGTTTCACGGAAACTTTAAAAAAAATTATTTTATAAAAAAATATTAACATTCCCCGAAGGGAGTAAGTAGATCTCTCAGAATTTCGTTCGTTCTATATAGAATAACTAGACGACTCTTAACACCTCAAAATTACGTAAATTCAACCTTCAAGCAACATTTTGTGAACGAAATTCCTCCATGGGCGCTTCCATTACATTGAAGCATTTCTCATATGGGTAAAATTAAAAACCTCTTTCAGAACTCAACATCTAGAGCAATTATATTTTATGCTGTAGACCCAACTACCCTGAATGGTTGATTGATATAACTGTGTAATATTTGTACAGTCGAACAGAACACTACTAAGGTGTTGTGATGTTCAAATCAATAAAACTATTATTTGTTTCAGGAGCCGGGCAGATGGCGGACTGGACTCGCGCTGGGCGAACTCGTCCGACGGAGTGCGCGCGTCACTGCGAACCGAGAGTGCCACGCTCGCCGACTCGGGCGAGTACCTGCTGCGCGCGGGCGGCGCACCTCGCAAGCGTATGCGCCTCGAAGTGAGGGGGAGGACACCGGCAGACGCCGATGGAACCTCCCCAGTTTTTTTGCGCCGACTTACCGACCTGGCTGTCAAAGTTGGCGCCAGGACAAGACTAATCGTGGAGATACAGAGCGATACTGAAGTTCAGGTATCGTTTTTACTTATACGAGTAGGTTGTCCGAAAAGTACACTAGATTCGTAAACTTTGCGTTGGTTACTTCTTTCTTCAAGTACTCAATGTATGTATGGTATTATGAAAGGTAATAATGTTCAGGATCCTTTTATCTATTGTTTATCCAAATCGCTGGTTACTATGTCTTTAAGTACTTAATGTATGTATGTTATTATGAAAGGTAATAATGTTCAGGATCCTTTTATCTATTGTTTACCCATATCGCTGGTTACTTCTGTCTTCAAGTACTCAATGTACGTATGTTATTATGAAAGGTAATAATGTTCAGGATCCTTTTATCTATTGTTTACCCCAATCGCTTGTTACTTCTGTCTTCAAGTACTCAATGTATGTACTACCTTGATCAAAAAGTTTTAGGACCGGCCACCGTGTGGCGCTGTCAGTCACCCGATTGAATATTTTTTTGTTAGGTTACCACATCTATCATTGACATTTCCCTCCAAATTTCAGCGTCATAGCTTGACATTTGTAAAAGTTACGCTGTACTGAGTACATCTATCTACCTTTGTGCGTGTTTTCGATTTTTTATAAGTTTGAAAATGGCATCAACTGTGCATCAACGAGTTTGCATGAAATTTTGTGTGAAAAATGGATTTAACGGTCCGCAGACCTTGGAAATGTTGGAGAAGTGTTTTTTGGTGGCACGAACGCTTCAGAAGTGGTCGTGAGTCGGTCGAGGATGACGAACGCAGTGGCAGTCGAAAGAAATGTTGGCCGAAAACCGCAAATTGACCATCAGAGAGCTGGCAGAGGACTTGAACATCGCTTATGGATCCGCTCAAGACATTTTGGTTAGTGATTTGTGCCTCAGACGTGTCGCTGCAAAACTGGTGCCGAAAGACCTCAATTTTATGTAAAAAAGGACCGCGTTGAAATCGCGAAAGACATGATTTCCATGAGTTTTTGACCAAAAACAACACGACTACTATCCAGCAGCCTTTGAATTCACCTGATCTGGCTCCCTGTGACTTTTTCCTGTTCAACCGTCTTAAAAAACCGCTTCGCGGAATGCGTTACAGCACCCGAGAGGATGTCATGAAAAAATCGAAGACGGCTCTGATGGACATACCGAAAATTGAGTACCAGCGGTGTTTCGAGGATTATATCAAGCGCTGGCGTAAGTGCGTTGCAGTTGATGGGGAGTACTTTGAAGGGGACCATATCGATTTTGATGAATAAACTTGTATTTTCGATTGTATGAATAAAGTCCTAAAACTTTTTGATCAAGGTAGTATGTTATTATGAAAGGTAATAATGTTCAGGATCCTTTTATCTATTGTTTACCCAAATCGCTTGTTCGGTTTTTGGCAAAACTTTGAAAGTTTACTACATTTGTTGTTTTTTTTTTTCGATATTTAATGCTTTTTTACTACCACAAGAAAATGTGATACAACCCAAAATAAGACATTTCCAGTATATGAAGGGGATGCAGTAAACAAAATAAGACATTTCCTGTATATGAAGACGATGCAGTAAACAGTCGTGTCAGTCAAATCTGATTCTCAAATGTGACGACACTCAAATATGGCATCTACTCTGGAAGGATGTTTTTTATTGATGATGAAAGTATTGAAAATCACCATCCACAAGCATTTGGTGTTATTTTACATTTAAATGTGATCTAAAAATACGAAATTACTTTCCGGACAACCCAAAATTCGAAAATCTGAACCAATGAAAGATTTCATCGGTACATGTTTCCGGGTTCTCCTAAAGCACGCTAAGAAATAAATATAATATTTTATAAGGATAAAGAAGATGTGGACTAAAATATCATTACTACGTTTATTTAAACATTCTATTTATTGCCTCTAATACTATAATAGTATAATAATAGCTTCATCTGAAAGTGTTCTTTTAAAAATAGAACATGCACATAAGTTGTAGTTTATTTTCCTCTCGAGGGACGTTGTTCTTGAATATTATCCTAAAAAGTCCTTCGTGGTCTATTTATAACGTGATAATCATCGCAAGGACCATGACATTATACCAATACTATATTCACTGCAGATAATTCACACGTTTTAGCACTCCGTTCTGAGACTTTCAAATGATGAACTATGAGTACAATGTATCAAATTAAAAAAATGAGAAATAAACTTTTTGTCGCTGGATTTTCCTTTTATTTATTTAACTTTCAGAAATAATAAAATAAAAACATAAAGATGGTCAACTTATTTTAAAAACCCACGTCACCTATCTCCGTCTCTCGCGGGCCGACTGACTCTTATCGAGGAGAATACTCGTGGTGAGCCGTAGATCTTCAGATTAGATTCAACGGAACGCACTCCGTCAAGACAGAGAGTGCCTCCGCCGAGCATACCCTGTAAGGCTTGGCGATAGCCTATAGTCCACCCTTGACCGCCATCTGCATATTTTTGCCAAATGAGAGCCTACTTTTAGTGGCCCAACATTTAACTGCATATCACACAACGCCTAAAATACTCGTATTGCAGTGTAATAAAGATTACTCGTATGAAACGGTAAGCCCTGGGTTTCGCCAAGTGCACATTGTCAGAAACGCCATCCTCGCAATTGGCAGGAACGATCTTAGGGGGAGATAATTCCTAGGCCTCAGCCGAATGTAATTCCGTTAACTATGTGAACTTGTTCGAAAATTTTACATGACCATCTCTTTCCAGGTAACGTGGTACCGCAACGGTCGCCGCTTACAGGCGAGCGCAACACTGAGCCTGAGCAGCGAGGGCCGCTTCCATTGGCTGGAGTTAGGCGCCGCTGCGCCTGAAGACTCGGGCCGTTGGACCTGTGCCGCCGCCAACGCCACGGGACGGCAGGAGTGTTCTGCACACCTCAACGTTATAGGTATAAACTCTTTGGCACGTACTCAGGGTGACTAGCCATCGCCATCATCAGCCCTACAACCTACGATGAGCGTTCTTGCCAGTAGTGGCAATCCTTTTCCAAGCAATCAAAAATATATTGAAGAGGCTTTAATTGAAAATCACAATTGGAACCCTTATAAAAAATGGGTATCAATGGGAAATGATCTGATAACCCCCAGATTGAAAGACAAAACTTTTATCAATTAGGGCACGGAGGTTGTCACCGGCCAAACACCACCTTCATACCATTAATAAATCAATATCTTAGTCCAACCACTAATTGTTGTCCTATGTGATGCTTGATTCGAAATATAGGGAGACTTAATAGACAAATGGACGCGTACCTTTGCAAAAAAACACGTCCCACATTTTGTCTGTTTTGAGATAATAAACAAAACATGGCATCGCTTTTTATAAGACATTTTTTTTAAGACAGACTTTAAGCGTGAAATATTCATTTTACTGTCTAGATGTTTTCACACATATTAGATTGAGGTGTATTTATTTTACAATATTTATCGAATCGACAGAAAATATGTGTTGCGAGTTGGATCATTTTTGCATAGTACGAGTAACGTCAAAATTACTCTCGATTTGCTATTGCCTCGATTTGCTTTGGGATTCTGTTCCGGAAAAACAACGCATATTATAAATTCTGGAAAAACAACGCGCAACAAAGATAGTGACGTAAACTTCATATGGAAAATTATATTCTATTCTTAGCCATTATATGTCAAAAGATAGGAAAATAGGTTCTCGTTGCATAATTACATCAAAATCGCTTTAAGTCATACCTCGATTTGTGCGGTGATTATGTTCCGGACAAATAAAACCGCTCAGCCGCTTTATATGGATAATGGCGGTCTGTTATTGACCACGCTAAATGAAAAAGACATACAATCAAGTCCTTATTTTATAAAATAAGCAGTAAAATAACGTTTCCTTAAAAAAGTCTTTTTTAATTTAAATAAAAAAAATATTCAAAAGTAAATAAATATAGTAATGTATTTATTCATTAAAGTCCACGGTTTCATCGTTGTTCTTTTGCTCTGTCAAATTCTCTCCAGTTATAGATGTGAACGTCATTCAAGTATTTTTTACTGAAATATACTAAATTATAACCCATAATAATCCATTAATTAAAAAAATGGTTTCACTAGTGCTTTTTTATTCAAAGTTACTAAATTGTGAAATAAAAATATTTTTTGTGAAATTACTTTGTTAAATAAACTGGTTGTCATTTTTGTAGAAATAAATGACACTAAAACTAACGCACGTTAAAAATGTAGGTAGAAAAAGTCAAATTGTGTACTTCGAGAAATAACTGTACCAGAAAAAAAGTTTTGTTAAAATACAATATTTGACAATATAGCGAAAATGACGTGCATTTTAACCTTTTTTCGACATTTAGGGAAGTATGACATCGAACTTGTGTGCAGTTTTAAAGGTATTCAGGGAGTTATGCTCGTGTGGATTATTAAAGATTCGGCTTAACCATGAAATACACCTTAAAATGCCTTGATATTTTTTAACATTGAGGATTATTTTTCTGTCTAACGTCATCTTAAGTAATTCTCTATTGGAATCTCTATAAATGATTGAAATGTGATTGTTACATTTAAAATATACC
>CATKWJ010000961.1:0-73588 GCA_949825065.1 Odontocerum albicorne
ATTCCCTTCCCACTTCATATCCCGAGGCTCTCTTGAGACGGAAGGATCCCAGCTTTATTATGAGAGCAGCGATTAGCTCAGGCTGGTGTCACGTTACTGCAGATCATCCACATCAGATGTGTGTGTAAGGAAAAATGTAATTTTTAAACAAAAAATTGTATAATTAATTTCAATGAATTCAAAAATATTTTTTCCACTTGTTTATGAAAGGCATATAACACATTTTAGATAATTAATGCGAAGGAACAATGTTTAAGATGTGTGAAACCCTCGCATTATTTGGTTATTTATTATTGTTTTTTGTTGCTTATGGCTTTTTGTATCACTAATGTTTCTAAAATTATTGCATTATATAATTGTGAAAGGTATGTAAAATTTTACCTTATTACCTTACTATGTTGAAAATTATGATTTGTTTCTATATGTATTGCAAATTCTTAAAAATCGTTATTAGATTGCAACAGACGAATCTTTCAGTGAGAACCCTTACCAATCCTTTGTCGAGTGTGGCTCGACATCGTATTTCTTACGCCAAATCCTATGTCGAGCTAGACTCGACATTATATGACGCATTTTCTATAATAATTAAAAATAATAGAATCTGATTTTTTTTCATTCAAATACTTGGCAATACTTAAAAAAGGGCTGAATTTATCATATTCAGACTTTCTACACAGTTTTACATGGTTACGAGTATTATTATTATTATTGTAATAGGACCGACAGTCATTTTTAGTGCGCAGTAATTAACAATATGCATAGCGGTATTCCACGAATTTAAGGTCCAAGGGATAATTTTATGATATTTGCAGGTAGTTGGCCATATGATTCAAGTACCTATACTACCTATTATTAGTTAAGTAAAGTATATGTGCCCTCGAAAAGAAAAGCGGTACGTCTTGGAAAAATATATTTCGTATTTTTTGTGATGTTTCGTGTTTTGTTCACATAAATACGTATCAGTGTTCTTGAAATTATTTTCATAACAATAATTGAACCCTTACATTATTTTATTTGTTTTACGTGCTAAATCACCAACTACTTAATTAAATGTAAATTAATTAAGGAGTTGGTGGTAGGTAAAAAATAATAATTAAGGAGTGCAAAGGGGTAACAAATCGTTCTGTAGTCATGTAGTAAAAAGCGGACGAGCGTATTAAAGATTGAACTTGAGAATATAAGTTAATCAAATATCACTTATTGATCACATTGAACTTGAGAATATAAGTTTATTAAATATCACTTATTGAACACATTGAACTTGAGAATATAAGTTTATTAAATATCACTTATTGAACACATTGAACTTGAGAATATAAGTTTATTAAATATCACTTATACAATTTTATAGATAATAATGTGTTGCGGCAGTTAGATTGAGTTCGCGCGGTTTTAAGGACTGTAGTAACGAGTTCTATTTTTCTATTCCTGTCACGTTCAGGGCTGACTTACTTTGATAACAACCCTTTTTATAGGGTGTACTTGTTATTAATTTCAACAGTATATTTTACAAGAGTGCTATTTATTTGAACTCTCGGAAGTGCAAATATAATGTTTTTGATTACTGTATTTGTTCAAATTTTATGCACTTCACAGGGCTAGTTGACTTAGCTTAATCGTTATTAAGAGGGTAGTAAGGTTCGATCAGTGCTGGATCATTATATATTCTAGTGCCTATTTTTTCATATATTCCAATATTCCATATGTACATACTTCCACAAGCATATTGTTTTTCATTTACACGTTCTTATGTAGTTTATCTCCCTAGTTTCTTTGATTTAAGAAAGCTTTTCACCTTTACTGTTGTTGGTGTAATATTCAGGTCTAATTTTATCTGAAAGTAAGTGTAACACAGTCGGGGCTATTCCTTTAATATGATAATTATTCTCCAATGGTCTCCGCTATTCAGTTCCTTTATTTTGGGGGTAAATATAGTTATTGATAAGTCACATCTTCAATATATTCTTAAGAATCCCTTAGTATGTAATAGTCATCCTCGTTCAGTAGCATCCTAATCAGGCTCGTTATCATTGTGCGAAATGTTGACATTTTATGAGCTACAAATGATTAGGTTACATAATAACATGATACCAGTTTGATATAAGTACTGCTATCATAAATCATGATCAGCCCGTCTGTAGAGAGCCTCGGGATAGGAGATGGAAACACGTGCAGTGAGAATTAATATAATTAATGGAATTACAAAGATTATTAATTGTTGAATATTATAGTACGAATGCTGAAACTTTTAATAAATTAAAGAACAAGTATATTTTATAGTAATTTGTTTAGTTATACACCGTTTATTCAACTTTATATAACGGTATAACCCTACCCGTTTCAAGGTTTTTACTTCAGCATCAGGGGAGTACAAACAAGAGTCTGGTTTGTGCTCCCTGATGGGGATGGATTCCACTTTATATAATTATATAACCAGTAGCGTTATACCATTATATAACATATCATAAAATGGAATAAACAGTATTTGACTAAACCAATAACAATGTCTTTAAATATTTACAGTGTTAATGTCTTAACTATAAATTACGTATTTTATATACTACGTCTCTGTTGAATTAAAACGACAATAAACCATCAAATGCATAAAGGTTTTCCACCCCCAGGATGCTTTTGAAATATATCTCACTAGCGAGGTTTTACCAACTATCATAATATTTTTTTATTATCATTTGAATACAAAATATAAAACATGCTTTTTAAAAATATTGAGTAAAAAAAAGGAGTAAATTCAAAACCACTCGTTTTCACCTTGTTAATGAATGAGATGACAAGAGTAACGAAACAGTATTATACAGGTAATATGGCGTTACGTATGTTTTAAACCACTATTCGAAGTGTTTTATACTACTTATACGAAGCGAAATATTGAAGGATGTGGTAGAAGCGGTCAATGCAAGTTCTTCCTCACTTTGTCAGCCACTGTCTATCTAATACTGGACATATGCCTTTCCCATATGTGATGTGTTCTGCCCCTCGAGCTATAATTTGGATCTCACAAATATTTAAGAGTATAATGTCACTCACTTAATGTTTTAGTGGTCTTTCAATTGGTCTGCTTGACGATATTTGCCTTTAGTTCAACGATCTCCTGGTCCACGGGTTTTTGGTTTGGTGGGCAATCTTTCCTACCCATTCTTATGACAAGTATATTTTTTCCATTGATGTTTGGGCTGCCAGAGTTTATTCGCAGACTGATTTGGGAACAAATCAACCTAATATTGGGAATTAGATACTCTGATTCTTAATGCTTTCTTGGAAATGTGAATTAATCAATTCTTAATTACAATTACATACTATATAACACATGAGAGTAAATCAAAAATAATTTAGTGAAGTAGTAGTTTATATGTAGGATTATTAGCAACCAGTTATTACTGAATTAATGACACGAATCCTTACTGCTTAAAAATCTTATTGAAATAACTTGCTATAAATTGCTATCCTAAAATTAGAATTGCTTCCTGCAAGACCTATCTATAACTAGCTATTGAAGGTACAAACACAAGAGATGTTAATGAAAGGGCATATTATTATTAATATTCTCATTCTAAATGATAATCAAGGGAATGATTATTGTGGTTTATTGACATTGCATGCTCTGAAATCGTTTATAAATGTTCACAGAGAACACAAAGTCAACAATCCTCCACATAACGGTCCAAACAGAGGGAAATCGGCTGGGGTTATATTTAAATCTTCTGTGACAGATTATTACTCTGCAATATTCTGATTATCAGGAAATGCTGAATCCTGGGTGAATAATAATAATAACCAAAGTAAAATTAATATAAAACCATTTAGCGAACAAACTCATCTCAAGGATCTCCCAACTCTGGATTGAACTCAATATTATTGATAGATTAACAATATTACAAAAATAAATATATTTGAGTTAAGATATGATCAAAATCAAGAGAACCTTTCTCGGTGTCCGGCTTGTTTATTAAAAAAAATTAAGGGTATAATAAAATTAGTGTATCTTAGCAAATATAATATTAGAAATATAGTAATGAATATTTGTTTAATTTAAATTATTAACTCAGTTTAGAATAGTAATTCTGCTAGAATGCTTATTATGAAGATCAACATCACTCTGCTTACACATGTACATACCAAGTTTCACTTTGCTTTTTGTACTCGTACTTAGCTCCTTGCAACTTTTTTACTTAGCTCCTTTTTTGTCAGTAGAATACGTATTAACACATATTTATACCTGTTTTTTAACAACCTGTTTGGAGGATCTTTTTTTTTTTTTTTTTTTTTTTTTATCCACTTTGCACGGATTTCTCCTGTTACACAAAGAGGGTTTGCTTCTAGCGTTAGCTTATTCGTTAGGAATAATATCAGCCGGGATTCTTCTCATACTGCTAGACGGTACCGAGAATATATCAACCGTGTCATTCAGTTGGTTCAATATCTCTATACCACGCGTGACTGAGTGTTTAGCCATGATATTCGTCCTGTAAGTTGGTATGTAGAACAGAGGATGATTCCTTGCACGGATATATTTATTGGGTACATATAAACTTAGTGCTTCTAGAATCGCGGGACAGTTAAAGGAACCTTGGAAAATCTTTATTAGGAATATCGCAATGGATTCTTGCCTTCTTGTTTCAAGGCTTCTATAGTTACACACCGTGAGAAGTTCGGCATGGTGAGCATATTTTGGGTAATCGCCCTTTGTTCTGTACCATAGATATCTGAGGAATTTTTTTTTGTATTTGTTCTATATTGTTTTTATATTTGAGCTGGTGAGGAGCCCAAACCGTAGATGCATATTCTAATTTGGTTCTAATTAGATAATTATATAAGTTTCGGAGGATATCGGTGCTGTTAAATTCTCTTGATATTCTCATTACAAAACCGAGTAGTTTGTAACAGTCCGATATCAAACGTGAGACATGGTTAACGAACGTGAGTCCGACATCGAAGGTTACGCCCAAATCCTTGAATTCAGAAACTCTGTTTAGTGCCACTCCCTGTATAGTAT
Source organism: Odontocerum albicorne (assembly GCA_949825065.1). Lineage (NCBI taxonomy): Eukaryota > Metazoa > Arthropoda > Insecta > Trichoptera > Odontoceridae > Odontocerum > Odontocerum albicorne. The sequence continues at coordinate 5,012 of CATKWJ010000961.1, forward strand.
ACTGATGGTGGATTGGTGAAAACGATCGACTATAAGATACACAGACACATTTGTTAATGTTGAACAGAAGATGATTTTGCTCACTCCAGGAGACTAGGGAGTCTAGGTCCTGTTGTAACTGTGCACAGTCGTGAGGTGAATTGATCTTTTTGAATATTTTCAAGTCGTCAGCGAACAATAAACATGTCGAGTGACTTATGGAATTCTGAATGTCGTCTATTAATATGAGGAATAGTAGGGGACCTAAATTGGATCCTTGTGGTATACCAGATCTTGCGATAAATTCCACAGAAGACTTGTTACGGATTGTTACGTATTGAGATCTTTCTTTTAGGTAAGATGCAAATAATCCAATTAGATTATCGCTGAAGCCAAGTTTGTGCATTTTCTTATGTAATATATCGTGATCAACTTTGTCGAAAGCTTTCTGAAAGTCTGTATATATTACGTCCGTTTGTGAAAGTTCGTCTAAGTTTGACGCAATCTGTTGTGTGAGAGAGAGAAGGTTGGTAACAGTCGATCGTTTTGGCAAAAAGCCATGCTGGTTTCCAATAAGTCTTGTTGACACTTGGTGGGTCAATTGGTTGCACAGTACAGTTTCGAAAATTTTTGGAAGCAAAGAGAGAACAGCTACAGGTCTGTAATTATGAGAGTCTAACGGGTCTCCCGATTTGAAGATAGGGCAGACCCTGGTTGTCTTCCAGCTTTCGGGAAATGTATTGGTATTTATGCTCAAGTTAAATATGTAGCAGATGGGATCACACACGTATTTCGCACAGACTTTGAAAATGTCGGCTGATAACTTGCAAACTCCTTATTTTATTTTGACCCGAATACTGTAGTTGGTCTCCAGATTCATGTCTTAATCTTCAAGATCTGATACTGCAGACTGATGGCACTTTTTCATATTTTTAATGGATAGATTATTGTCCATGGTAGGAATCAGAAATCAGGAGATTATCGTTTAAAGAATGAAGTTTTAGAAAAATATTTGCTACATAACAGTAATATGTTATTTTATGGAAGATGCATCGATCACGTTAAAACAAGGGATAGGGATACAAAGTGTTAAGTGTAAGTGTAGAAAGGAAGTGGCTGCGGCTATTAGATTAGGTACTTCACCGAATAAACGAGGATCATCCAATTAGTAAAGTTACAACATTTATGTAGGATCGAAAAATGCTTGTATTTAATTGAAATCAAATTCACAGGATACTTCAAAAATATATTAAACTATTTTTCAACGTAATCGCCGTCGAGATCAAGACATTTCTGTAGTCGGGGCACCAGCTTTTGTATGCCAGTGTCATAGACCTCCGCCGCCAGCTCTTTCAGCCACTTCTTCATAGCTTCCTCGACCTCCTGATCGTTGAAAAATTGTTGGGGTGTAGTGACACACCTACGTCTCATATCTCGTGGTATCGTCTCCTGTGCAAAACGATCTAAAAATTCACGCGCGGCGGTCACGCGATTTTGACGGTGCACCGGTGTGAGCATTCTGGGCACCCATCTCGCACACAACTTCTTGTAACCAAGTTTTTCCGACACAGTATTACCAAGGAGACTTCGAGAAATGTCAGGAAATTCTTTGTGAAGGTCGTCAAGCGTCACACGGTAGTCATTTCGTACTTGTTCTTCAATTTTTTGCACAAGTTCGTCATGAATCACTACCTTGCCTCGTCGTGGGTATCAGTACGGCCTTTCTGAATAACCTAACCCACTTCGTGACATGTTGTCGACTCATCACATCACTACCATAAATTTCCACGAGCTTTCGATGGATATTCGCGGGGGTATTGTTCTACAAAGTCAAAAAACGGATGATGGCGGGAGTGAGCGACGACCTCTCCATCGGAAGAATTTACTGTGACTGAACAAAATGGCCAACAAACACGCGTGATCAAACAAACTGACCGTTAGGATCCCCCCTATACACCAGTTGCGCCAACTTCGAAACAAAAAAATTCCCCCGGCCTCAGGAGCCCTTGTAACCTTACCTTCTAGATGACCCTCGTACATAATATAACGAATGTACTATTATTTATTCAACACTTCATTTTAAAACAATATCGTACATATGTTTAGAAAAAAGCATCCTTAGTAAGAAAATCAAGTTACCAAGAGAATAAGACCAAGTTACCAAGAGAAGACGATTTACAATGGTATCTTTGTATATCGAGATATCTTTCAATGTGTGATAGTAACATATTTAGTTTAAGGTGAAGTGTAGCGTATATAATATATACGCTACATATTATGTAGTGTTTATATACAATTATACATTTTATTAAGATCTCCCAAAAACTTCCTAAAGCTTCACTAAACTGAAAATTGATAACTAGAGCTTAGGGAGATATAAAAAATACACTTTAATAACTGAATTATTTATTGAAAAAAGAACATTTGAATAAGATGGTGTAAACAACGCATTCGATGAACCTTAAAAATTGTTGCTGCATATATAAAAAAATGCTATTGGAACTCACTGTATAAAAGGAGAAGAATGTTGATCTGAAGCCTTTGATTGCGGAGACATTCATTACAATTAGTTAATTAGGCATTCTGCTCTATGAAGGGGATGATTTGGGCCAATAACAATTTGAAAGAAAGGAGACAGTGTGAGAATATAAATGAAACTACAGTTGTTCAATTAAAATTAAAAGATAATTTAATTAAGCGCCGTTTAGAGTGTAAACTCTCCTCAAGGGCGCTCTAACTTGGGAATCGAACCCATTATTATTAAACAAATCGTATCTAGCAGCTATTGCACCACCCGAGTGAATAATTTATTATACTTATTATATGTACATTACAACCGGGTGGGATAATTGCCATGTGGCAATCTCCCACAAGGTTGTACTGTATTATTACTATGTGGGGATCTCTCTCGACAAACAACAAATATGTTTACGAGGCTTTAAGCGAAAACTAGATTGAACATCTTTAGATTTTTTAAATCTGGGTTCTAGCAGATATCAAAACCGCAACCTCCGGGCTGGAAGACAGGCGTCTTACCAACTCACGGAGTTCATCATGCTAAATATATAAGGATTTAGAACAGTTAATTCATATATGTTCCACTAGATTATTTGAGAATTAAGTGCGAGCAGGTGGGACATGTTGAACTGACAAGGATCATTTATGACAGAAGGATAATTATTTTTTATTTATAAGAGAGATAAGTTTCACAGAGACCTCTCTCGAAAACCTGATTCACAACATGAAAGATTTTACAAAAGGTAAGGTTATTCCAGTATTTTGAATTTCTTTTTTTTTTTTTTTTGAGAAATTCCACTGTACTTTTAATTGGATTAAGTTTTGTTTGTTTTTACTGAAAAACATTTTGTTAATTAACAACATTAATTGTTAACACCCGAATTACTTGGTTTCACCTTTTACACCTATCATACGCATTTTCTCCACATTTGCACTATTTATCTGATTAGTTAGTATTTTCTTATTTATTCGTTCCACATGCCCTAACTATCTCAACGTGCTCTTCTTCATCTTACTATCACATCAGCCTTACGTTGTCTTTTTATTCCGTATTTTGTCATACATTGTCACTCCTATAGGAAAATATTTAAGTCATATTCATTTAACCAAGCCAACTTTGTATATATGTATTTAACTATACAATTATCTTTTATAAAAAAGATGATTTAGAAAAAAATATTCATGTAATATTTATTTAATCAATCAACTTGATAAACTATTTATATACATTGTATCAAATTGAATTGGACAACAAATGTAATTATACAACTATCTTTTACAAAAGGTAGTTTAACTTATTAAAAAGACTTTAAGTAAATACTTGTTTATCCTATTAAAAAATAAGATAAAAATGTTAATTATGTAATTAAAAATTCAACAAAATATTTATTTTTAGAAATAAATGTAGAAAGTTAACATTTGGTTTATTTTGTTTCGTTTTTTATAGTTCATGGAATAAAACAGAATTAACTTTGTTGTGAGAAAAAGTTGTTTCTCAGGGTTTCGAGTCCTTTTCCTGATGATGATCCGAAAATTAAAACGTGTCCCAATCTAATTTCTCACATGCCTGTCTTAAAAATACGTTTACGGTTGGTTGTTTGGAATAAGTTACCACATGGCAATACGTTTTCCAGGTAGCACTATGTATAAATGAAGTGTAATACAATACAATGTTGGTTAATGAATACTAATAAAAGTTTTAAAAGTATAATTTATATACCGCTGTGTAGAAAGCAAACTCTCCTAAACGGCGCTTCAACTCGAATGATTCTTAAAAAAATTGTGACATAAATTGTATATTTGTAGTTCAGCCTGTGAAAGGTACAAAACCGCTTTAAGCTGTACTGTATTGTTTTCGTTGTATTCAATTTAAACTAGCAGGTTTATTGCCATATATCAATCTCTTCTTACCAGCGTTAAAAGTGTTAAACAAGCCTTATGTGTAAAATAAACGTCAACCTCTGGGAGACCTCATAAAATATGAAATAAATAGTGACAACTATATGGTCTAGTTTAAGAGCATTTTTCATCCATACGAGAGTAAAGGTTTTCATTCGCTATGGCACCCAACAATTTAAAAAGAAGTTAGGATTTATATATAAGCCTTTTAGAATATATGTAGTTGGTTGAAAGAAAGTACTATCTGGTTAAACATGCTTTTTGGTAAGCAATCAACATATTAATTACCCACGTTACCAACAAATGCAGTAATGCATACTTATTTGAGAAGTTTACAGTCCATAATTTTGTAGGCTTTAGAATATTTATTTAAATTGTTAAATTTGATTCAATCGAATTATTTCGGCTGCGTCGTGCTCTTATGTGATGACTTCCGTTGTCTAGTTGGTAAAACAGCTGCCTCCCAGCCCGGAGGTTGCGGGTTTAAATCCTCAATTGATCCATCGAAATATGGAAGATACCAATATCGGAAAACTTATTCAACAAAGTCCATTTGTGTTTGAGTAGTTATGTTCTGTTAAGTTCATAGTGATGTTAATCTCTTTTAGTATACTATACATGCATTTGTTTGTCGTCTGTCTATAGATCAACTAAAAAAATACTTTTCAAAATTGAAATTAAACATATATTGATTAATCCGAAATAAGGTTAATACATTTTTTTAGCCAGATGTAAGATATACCATTTATGAGATTACAAAACAACAAACGAACAAAAAAGAAAATATCGGATGATATTACAAAATAAATAACTGATTTCATTCTCGAATAACAGATGTTGGATAGTAATATTCAGCCAGGGATTTGATTAGATTTTCATATTAATTAATATTTGTATTGAATTAAGTAAATATATATGGAAAAACTATTTTAAATAGCTTTGTTCTCCTTATTAATTTGAGTACAAAGATGATGAAAGATTAAACGTTAAAAGAAGATATTAATATTTTGTTTATATATATATATATATATATATATATATATATATATATATATATATATATATATATATATATATATATATATATATATATATATATATATATATATATATATATATATATATATATATATATATATATATATATATATAAATTATATGCAAAGTGATAGAAAAGTAAAGTGTGTTTATGTATTTAGGAAAGGCATATAAAATTTAAGTAGAATATTTTGTAGTACAATGTTTAATACAGTACAGTTGTTGAATGATAAAGGATAATTGTTACTGAGAGATGAATGTTATAGGTAGAAATATGATTGAAACCTTGAGATGGTTTGGCCACATTGCGATAATGATTTATGATAGATTTACGAAACAAATATGTTTATGTAAAATAAACAAAGAGCGAGGAAGATGTATACTGAGAAAATAGTGAAAAAGGATAGTTGGAGAAATTTCGACCGAATGAAAAGTTCGAAATATGAGAACCAGGAAAGTAAATTATTGTATTGATGTGGACGAGATGAGAGCCATGCGCATGAACAAAACGGCGTGGATATGTCATTTCTGCCTACTCCAAAAGGAACATGGCATGATGATACGTATGTATAATATAACATAACATATATGTAGAGGCAATCCAATCCCTTCAGGATAATTTGAGCCATCACTGTTAAAGCAAAAAAAAATACAATTAACATATAAACTAGTCAATATAAAAACTGGAATAAAAAAAATAGACGATTAAGAGCATTATTAGATGATTAAATTTGAACCATTTTGCAATCAATCTACGAGTGTTGCTACTTAAGTTTTGAGATATGGTAACACCAGTGTAGACACGTCACATCTGACATCAGCATCGTAAAGTTGGACGTTTTTAATGGTATACGTGCTTAGAAAGTTTTGTCATACGAGTGCTATTTGTGTTGTTTACAGTGACTTGAAAAAATCATCTCGGCCAAAAATGGAATTAAATCGTGAACATTTTTGTGCGATGATTTTTTATGATTTTCGACGTGGACTAACTCAACAACAATGTGCCGATCAACTCGCTTCGACTTTTGGTGATGAACCCCCATCCCGGGTCACTGTGTTTCGCTGGTTTTCCGAATTCAATCGTGTTCGTAGTTCGCTCCAGGACGAATTTCGTGAAGGTCGTCCAAAATCGGTTGTTGTGCCAGAAAACATCGATGCTGCGCGTGAACTGATATTGCAAGATCGTTATGTGACTTATCGTGAGATTGAGGCATGAAGTTACCTCATTCGGAGTGGAAAAAGTGCTTCGAAAATTGGTTCAAACGCATGCAAAAGTATCTTGACCTTCATGGAGAGTACTTTGAAAAACAATAAAGTCATTTTCGATAATAAATATTTGTTTTCACTTGTCTGTCTCAAAACTTAAGTAGCAACCCTCGTATACGTGGAAAGTTCCTCGAAGAAAGAATAAATGCATTTAGTAAATTAAAACTGTGACGTAAAAGATAACGTGAAAAACATATTATCTATAGCCTCTTCATCCAGTCCACACTGACAGTCGGAATTATATTTATTCTGTTATGCCACCACGCAGTGTCCTATCCGCAAACAACATCTGATTGACACTTCTGACTAGTTCAATCGTATGACATTAAACTACGGTTTCAAAGGGAAAGATTATTGGATTGATTTATATACATCGGGTTTAGGCTTGGTCTCAGATATCATGATGTAAACTAAAATATGTTGTTATCGCGTTTGAACTTGATGAGATTTTCTGATCGTGGAGTAATGTTAAATTTGATCCTGCTTTTCAAAATAGAGAATGGGATAATTGACTGTCCAAAGTTACTGAAATTGATTGAGTTTCGAATTCCTTCGAAAAGTATGAGACTGCAAGACCGGTGCGAGAGTTGTAAAACTATTGCTCGAATTCTACCGTACCCAGATTGCATCGATTGGATAATGACTATGCTGCAGTCTTGGGCATATTTGTTGACAGTATTAATTCCTTTGAAAGTTCTCATCGAGAGCGTTTTTGTTTGTCTGATCAATAAATTCGATGCCACGGTGTGTTTGTGGCTCTGGTTGATTTTCTCTGTCTCTTTTTTTCGTTTCCTTCACTTATCTCTAACTTTTCGAGATATCTGTAAATATGCGGATGTTTCGATGTGTTTTTTTTGTATTGAAGTGAATTGATTGTGCGTGTGCATATTTAATTGATTTTTTTTTGTTATTTTTTCCTTCCTTTTTGTATGTTAGGGCCTTTTAATGCCTGAGACTTCATCTGACTCAAGTTTCTATTTGATGTGTTTGTTGTTTTATGTGCTTATGTGAATACTGTATTTAGATATTTTTTTGTATATGATTCATGTAAATGATAATAATTTTAAGTTGTATCCATGCGCACTTAAAATTAATAATTTTAGGGACAAGTTGTATCCATGAGCAATTAAAATTCTATCTTTAATATTTCTTTTGATTTTTTTTTTAATGATTGATAAAATACCGTATTTACACTTGTTATATCTCATTTCGAATACCACCATTCGTAATAAAAAAACTTAAATGAATTATTATAATAATAAATAAAACATCAAGTAAACAACATTATAGATATATTGTTACACTGTGATAAAAAAATAAAATTTTGAGATAAGAAATAAAAAGCATTCTAGTACAGACATTATAGTACTCGTATATCGGATATTTCAAAGATATCAAATTTGTATGAATAAAAAATGTATCAATACATGTAAATATTTAGAACCCTTCATATTCACGTTTTTCTCAATTGAACTCTTTTCATGAATATCAATTTAATTGTACTCGTATTTTCTTTCTTTACTGAAATGTTGTGTGGATGTAATTCAGTGAATACATGTACTGGAAGGAAATATACAAAATTAATAGTAGCAAAATAGTTGAATTGAGCATAAAATCAATTCCAAAAATGATGATGTTGGTCCCTTCTTTTACCCTTTTCATTATTTCGCATACAGTAGCAATCGCCTTGTATAGTGGAAAAAAATATGCAAATAAAAAAAAAGAATTCCGTAGTTTTTTACAGCTGTTTCCCCACTATTTTTAAAAAAGGTTTTGATTTTGCTGTCGGGTTGATTGCCCTTAAAATATGGACGGCATTTCATAGATTCGGTAATATTTTTTGAGCTGATATTAAATACTACTATATAGTGTTGTTGAAATGTCGGTCATCATTTAAGGCTTTGCAAACATATCAGTGTAAAAAAGTTTTTTTTTTGCATACAAATTTTTAACCTAAGGAAGTATAACCACATATCAGTAGGAAGAGGCTTCAATGCTTTGAAATTAGACACGGAAAGAACTTTCATTTTCTACTTCTTATTGCTACTTCACGGACATTATCTTTCGTGCTTGATACTCCCAATTCTCCTTCAAAGCCTTAAATTCCAATTTATTTCAGAGCGTGGACGTTCTCTTCGTTCTAGCGATGAGATACTCTGCATATCAACGTACTACACCTGATTTTACATATCTACACTTGTGGTTCACTCATCACGACAGTGAAACGTACTTCCAAGAGTTATCAGATGTGCACCATCTTTACTTAAGTTTAAGAGAGAATTAAAAAAGTTATTATACATTACTTAGAATTTCCTTTGATTCCCTTTCTTATACTTGAATTAATTGCTTTCCTCTACGTTCACCAGTATTATTTGGAGATTGGTAATGTATTTGTTTTTTACTTGATATTTAAATGATTTTTTTATGTCATATCTGTTATGGATTGAAAAAGCTTAATATTTTAAAGATGCGTTGATTGGAAGAAATAATATACTATGTACACAAAGGAATAAAATAACTATGTAAACAGTATAACTATGTACACAAAAGAATAAAAATACGTAAGTAAATAAATAATCTCAGATTGAGGAAATGGCTACATGCCTTTATAATCGGATGCAAAATGAGAAAAGACTATTAAAAAAAATAAGACATACATACCATCATGCCATTGAAGAATGCAGAAAGGAGGGAGCGCCAGATTTTCCCATTTTGATATTCATCTCTCGCCTTTTCTACATCTATAGACTTCTTCATGCAGTTCCTACGATTTCTCGGACTTTTTACATTTCCTCTTTTCAAAATATCATACCAGTGACCCATCCACACTTTCCTTGGTCTTCCACCCACATACACTTATGCACTGTATATTTGTCTTGTTAGTATTTATTCGACCCATGTGCTTAAACCATCTTATAGTGCTCTTCTTCATCTTGCTTAACACAACCTTAAGTTCACCCTCATCCCTTATCACTTCATTCCGTATTGTGTCATGCATTTTAACCCCATGTATTCTTCTAAGTGCACGCATTTATACCGCATTTATTCAGCTCTTTACAGTTGTGTTCCACAAAAAAATTAAATGGATGTTTTTCCATTGTCTAGTTATTACCTTGTATTTTTTAAGCAAAGTGAAGTGTCGGGATCCTGGGAAAAGACGCAAATCGCAGTTGAAAAACCAGCAACATTGGTTTAAATAGACAACTGCACAGCTCATAAGACAGTGGCCCATAAAATAAACAACTGCACAGCTCATAAGACAGTGGTCCATAAAATAAACAACTGCACAGCTCGTAAGACAGTGGCCCATAAATGAAACAACTGCACAGCTCATAAGATAGTAGTCCATAAAATAGACAACTGCACGGCTCGTAAGACAGTGGTCCATCAAATTTAAATTGTCATCATGCTAACCGAATGCTTATACGAGTATTTGATAAATGCAATTTTTTGTCTACCAATCAATAATTGATCCTTTGTAAAATAAACGTTTTTTTATTTAAATTCTCTTTTTGTAAAATATGAGTATGTTGGATTTTTTATACTTTTAATTTAAAAACAGTTTACACTGTTTTATTATCTATATGTAATTTTTCACGTGTTTTGTTTTTATTTTATTTTGTTTTATGTAAACTACCTGCCTTAGAACGGGCGTAAGTTAAATTGTGCAGTAGAGTGCTTTTTATATTTCATTCTGAGAATCAAATAGTATTAATACATAAATAAAAATTAACTCTTTTTGAAAGAATCTTTTTAGGTTTAAGAAATTAGGTTTTCACATAATTGTGATTAAACAGGTAGTTTTTGAAAGAATCTTTCTTTTGCGTATTAGGTTTTCACATAATTGTGATTAAACAGGTAGTTTTCAAATCATCATTTAAGTTAGAGCATGCGAAGGCTTTTATGGAGTAACTTTGGTTACTTAACGGTGTTGTAGAAGTATAAGTGATGAAGTTATATCGACATTACTTTGTCCAAATGTGGCATATCAGCACAAGTGAAGTAGTCAATATTAATTAGTTAGATAAGTGGTATAAGGATAAACTGAACGCAATTTCGTATTCTCTCGAGATTTGACCCATTGTCATTATTATCTCCGATATAGATATCTCGTATGAAAGTCAGTGAAATAAATTCTATTATAATTTGTTAAACTTTAGTTGTATTTAGTACAACCTTATGTGTTGATTGCCATGTGATTGTCTCTTTCAACAAACTAAAAACTCTTAATTTCTAGTCAGTAAAATAACGTGTTTCATTCCTGATTTTTCTTTTCCTTTCCTCTCCACCATCCTTTCCTTTCCTTTTGATTGATGATATCTCACTTTATATGAAAAATAGTGTTCGGGTGATTGTCCGTCTTTGTGGGGTTTGTGGGCATGTTCTCACGTATATGTTTATGGATTTCGTGGGGATGGATAGTCATTTGAATGATTTATGCGACCACGTAACTTGCTTCATTTACTTTTGTCTGGTTGGTTGGAAGAGATTGCCGCCTGGCAATAAGCCCGCCAGATTGTATTACAATAAAAGTGTTAAATAAATAAATAAATAAATAAAATAAAAATATTTTTATTTGTTTAGACACACACTATTTATTCCACGTTTAAAGGTTTTCACATCATCATCAGGGTAGCACAAACAAGAGTCTTGTTTGTACTTTCCTGACGATGAGGCGAAAACCTTGAAATCGGTAAGGTTATAACGGTATATAAAGTGGTTTAAACAATATTTGACTAAACAAATAACAATGTCTTTAAACTTCCACAGTGTTAATACCTTAACTGTAAATAAAATATGAACCAAAAGTATGTTATGGAAGTCTTTAGATAAAATATGACTTGTTTTAAATACGAGTACATTAGATTTCAACGGGAATCAAACCCGTAATCCCTAAGTAGAAAGATAAGCGTATTTTCACCAGCTTAGGTTGGTATTCAGTTCACATGATGGTTTTCACTTAAAACTTTTTTAAACACATTTGTAGTTGGTTGGAAGAAATTTCCATAAGGCAACAAACCTTCCAGGTTGTACAATATTTAAAGAAAATGTAATATAATACAATAAGACGATCTCCTGGCCTGATTGGTAAGACACAAATCTTCCAACTTTACGAGTCAGCGTTTTTTTATAATGTTCCAGTTTGGTTTTCACTCAACACCATTGTGGTTGGTCGGAAGAGATTTCTACGTGACAATTAACCTTTCAGGTTGTAATATATCCTGTGAAAATATAATATAATAGTACAGTATCTTTGTCTTTAAGAATATTTTTTTGTCATAACAATAAAAAAATATCATTCTTTAAAATTTAAAACGTCGTGAATATGAAGGGAAAGCAAAAAAAGCAAACTTATTCATTTCATATATTGAATATTTACAGAATAACAAATACAAACATTTATTTTTGTTATACAAAAAAGTAAAAATCAAAATAACTTCACCGGAATTGAAGAAAGATATTTTGATTTTTTTTCACAATAATTGAATAATCTTAGGAAAAGTGTTGCTTAAAATATAAACCATTTTCATAAATTCTACTCGAAAGTCAATTATAATATATTTACAGGGCAAAATTTAGAAGGATTAAACATTGATTAATTTTATATTTAAGATAAAATTATGAATTCTTAAATTAAGATTATGGGATAGTTCAATATGTATGAGACGTTTCAGTGTTTTCAGTTTTTTTGTTTTCATAAAAGAGGTTTTCTTAAACAATAACTGTTTTATACTACATATTCCTTTTTCATTCCCCTTACACTGAAAAGGAAGAAAGGTAAAAAATAACCAGGGACGCTTACATTTAAAAACACCTGATATTTTGCAGTTCGTGAAATGTGTTCTGAATGGGGAGCAGCAACCAAAAACGGAAACATGTGAAAAAGTTTATTTAGAAGTACAGTGTGTTGAGAACCAGGTTTGGTTAGATAGCTTCCATTGGTGGTAACTACAAAAAATCAGTTCTATGACGATTTGAAGGATTTCGTTCATGTTTACAGCGGATATAAGAGAAGAGCGGGTTAAGGATATGAATCCACAACCAAATTTTGAAATGTATCAGAGTTACTGCGTTATTTCATCATGTTTCGTTGTGGTAAGGAGACCATTATAATTTATAACACTTAAATATTGCAACACGTGTTTCAACTTGCTAAATTGAGACTTCTTCAGACGTTCTTACTGATTGTATTACTTTTTCTCATAGAGAGGACTACAAAACTGAAATTCAATGGGCATTTCAAATAAAAAAATAAAAGAATGTATTGTTTTTTTTTTTAAATCAGAAGTCATTGAAAAGAATTACAGCAGTATCAAATTTTGATTGCACGTAACATTTAGCTACATAACGACGATCTCCGTGGCCTAGTTGGTAAAACATCTACTTTCTGACGCAGAGTTTCGATTCCCGTTTAAATCCATTTTTTTAAACCGTAGTATTTTTCACTTATGGCCTCTTTAACATAATGTTGATTGGTTGGAAGGAATTGCCACATGGCAAACATGTTAATGATTTTATAGGGAATAACAAAAGCGTAATACAATTTTACATAACAATATAAAGTAAATCAACAAATATTTTAAAGTAGTCCGTAATTTTACATATTCCAGATATAAAAAAAATATACGAGTCTATATAGAAAATAATGTAGCATTGCGCAGATACTGAATTTTTTTCATATTTTTCAGATCTAACAGGTAAACAATTCAAGGAGATTTATTTATAAAATAAATTTAAGATTCAAATAAAAATAGAGACTGAATACACTGAGAAAAAAAAACTTTCACGGATTGTAATGATTAATAAATAATTAAAACTTTTTATTTCTTCTAAGTGAATTATAATAAAATATATAAATAAAGCTACATAAGGATAAACTATGGTCCTTGGAAGAAGTATATTTTTAGAAATAACGTTATCAATTAACAGTCAACTTGTTTCTATGTTCTTAAGACTTATTAGTACATTTTGTTTGAAAGCATTATTTTCGTAGAATACTGCCCAATTTCCGACTGTGGTAGGTAGAAAAAGCCAACCTGAAAAATGTGTTTTATTTTGGCCCAAGTTAGTTTAAATACATTTGTCAGTACTAACAAAGGCCACATTCGCTTTTAACGAAGGTCACTATTCAATTTTACTATGACGGGAGAGGATGCGATTGAAGAGTTTGAAAAATTTACATATCTGTTAAAAGTTCTTTGAAGCCGAGACGGCTGAATTGTGCCATGGAGTGACTATTTGAATGAGGGATGCTACTGAAAATGTAAAATGGCGAAAATTTATATCGATCTATGGTGTGTTTTAATACAATTCTGTATTTTGAGATGTTGAATTTTAGTGTTTAGATTATAATTTGAATCAAACATGTTTTGTTAATTTTAAGCTCTCTGTACATTCTCAGGTATTTATTCTTCTCAATAAATCCTCCTGTGCATATAATAACAGTAGTAGTTTTATTACTTGGCCTTTTATTTCTTGAGTGACTGAGCAGATAATAAAAAAATAAAAACGATGGAAAAGGCAGACATTTTTGTTAAATATAAACATTAAAAATATTATGGTGCTCAGTATTCTTAATAAATAAAAGCCACGAACGTAGAAACAAGTTAGAAGTAACAGTTCTTTTGACAATATACTCATTTTCAAACTCGATAAAATGGTCACATAACTATTTATAACTAACCCTTAAATAATACACTTGAAATCAAGTCATATATTAAAAACACTGTGCGTCATTCAATTGTCACAGTAAAAGTTTTCGTGAGTAAACTGGTTTCACTTTTAACCAGCATTGCGCTAGCCCCGTCAGAGGTCCAGGAGAAAACTATCAGGAGCTGCGGAGACTAGTTGTCAGCTGATGATGAGGAGCATCAAGGAAGGTAACAGCAAGCAGCCACTTCCTCTCTGCATCGCCAGAGGGTTTTCACCTGGAAATAAAAAAAAAGGTTTTGTAATTACATAGCTGGATGAAAGAAGTATACAAAAGAAGACGATAATATACGTGGGCTAGAAAAGAAGTCAAAGAAAACATGTGAAACAAATTGCGAATAGATTTCGCAGAGCAGTTACTTGGATATCTGGAAATATCTCAGACACGATGTTCTAGACAAAATCTTCGATTATAATTGATAATTATCAACCTTACTGTGTTGAACTAGAACTGTGATGAAGACAATTTCTGTTTTTATACGGCTATGAATACTCTAGAGATATTAATAATAGTCGGCAGTGATCAATACATCTTTCGTCAATAAATTTTGTTATAATTTTCTTATAATACTACATAACCTCAAGAGTCAAGAACAATCTCCAGACATTCGTTTACTTGTTGTTTCCGCTCTTTTTTATTCAAGATATAAAAAAAATTCATAAATCAAGTTGATAAACGATAATTAATTCACACAATAAAAATAACAGCATGCCACAACAAAGTATTCAAGGAAAAAAAAGGCAAAATACATTTACCGTGAATTATTGGGTGTTAACATAAGTTGTGTCCGTTTTTTTCCAATTTAAAAATGAGCACCAAAAGTAAAACAAAATGATAAAGGTTATACGTCGTTCGAAAGACAATTTTCTGCTCTACAAGATATTGTGTTTGCTTTTACGTTACACATATTATTTTATTTGATTACAAGCCTTCAAAATGGAATGTCAAGTTGACGAAAGTGTGCATTGTCGACACCTCCAGTGGACTTCGATGAGGACCGCTTAAACCATATTATTCATGAAGATCCCCTTAAAACTACCGTAAAATTGGCTGAGCAGATGAATTGTAGTCACATGACTGTATACCGCCATCTTAAATCAATGGGAAAAGTCCAGATGTTTGGCACTTGGGTTCCACATGTTTTGAGTGAAAACAACAAAAATCAACGTTCGACAATATCTGCTGGTTTGCTCGCGCGTCATCGAGCTACGCATGGCCACAAGCAAAGGTTCCTTTACCGTATCATTACTGGTGATGAAAAATGGTTTGAAAATGGTGATGAAAAAAATGGTGATGCTAAATGTTTGAAGAGGATCTTCATTAATATGGTTTAAGCGGTCCTCATCGAAGTCCACTGGTCGTCCGGAATGCTCCATGTCTTTCAGGTCGAAATTACCGTCTTTGAAACGCAAAAACCCTCGACAAGCTGTTCTTGAATTCATAGAATCTTCGCCGTACACGTAAATATCGCGAGTAGCTTTCGCAGCTTTATTCCTTCGATTGAACGCGAACAGAAGGAGGTGTCGAAAATGCTCACTTTCGTCTACTTGACATCCCATTTTGAAGGCTTGTAATCAAATAAAATAATGTATATAACGTAAAAGCAAACAAAATCTTATAGAACAGAAAATTTTCTTTCAAATGACGTTTACCATTTTGTTTTACTTTTGGTGCTCATTTTTAAATTTGGAAAAAAACGGACACAACTTATGTTAACATCTAATATTTGGTTGTAATAAAGGTAACTGTGTTTATGGATTGTAGTTAATACAATGAAAATTGCTATAGTGATGAAGAATTTACGACAGAAGTGCAATACATCCGATAAATTACGAAGTGTAATACATCCGATAAATTTAAAACGTTTAATTCGTTTCTTGAAAAATGCTATTTCATTTTTCCGCCTACTAGATTTATTTATTTGATGGTATCACGTTTTTCTAGGTTTTATTAAATTTCTCGTACCTTCTACATGATTCATATAAATATTTTTTAAACCTTTCACTATCCATTCATTCAACGTGACCTGATCATCTAAAAGTTCTTTTATTCAGCAAGTTTATAAAAAATGTGATCAAAAAGTCATAAAATGTGGCATGCAAAAAGGTTGTTAGTGGTATAACCATGTTAAAAATAAAGAAAATCAAAATTTGTCTAATAGTTCTCAAGGTAATCCTACAGTTAACATAAAAAAATGAAAGTATTGAATAAATTAAAGAAATGTAGCAAATAAAAGTTTATTGATAATAATATAGTACGAGTATGCGTGTTAATATGTACGAATGTACGTGTAAAGGTAATGGAAAAGAAAATATATTTGAAAGGGAAACTTTCTAACGGTCAGAACTCATTTTATAACATCCTCCTATGTACCCCCACCAATAGGAGGGCGAGCCCGGCTCTAATAAAGTCAGACGTTATTCAGCCTATACCCTGAAAGATAAAAGACGAATATAACAAGTTGGTGGGCTATTTAGATTTTTAGTTTAAATTTTAAGAATGAGACCTTTGAACACTGATTTTAGCTGTATTTTTTTTATCAAATCTGTAGAGAGAAATTAAGCAAGGTATTTCTCATTTTTTATATTAAACGCTTGGAGAAACAATTATTAAGGCAAGGCAAGAAGAGTTATGATAATTTAAATTAAATTAGTTATCTTAGTGAAAACATAAGCTCCCTCCTCTGGGGAGTCGGGCAATACATTTTACGTCAAAATAAATAATTCAAGGTACAGTCTAGGTTAAAATACGCTTGGTGCAAGCTAGGTATCTAATTAAAATCATGTACTCGTATAATATGATTTTATGGTGCTTTTTCATGATAGTTTCAGAAATTTCAATTTAAAAAGAATTATTTATGATTTAATTTTATTTTTTATTTCATGTAAATTTACTTATTTTTTTATTTTATATTGATTGGCTTATTTTTGGTTTCATGTTAATTAACTTCTTTTTCAATTTATGTTGATTTAATTATTTTTAGTTTCATGTTAAATAGCAAATTTTTTATTTCATAATAATTTATTTATTTTTGATTTCATGTTAAATTTTTTCTTTTTTATTAGATGTTTATTTACATTATTTTTATTTCATGTTAACATTTTAAGACCCGATCAAAATTCCCAGTGTCCGGGAATGTTTATCTAGCTGGTTTTTTGAGAAATCCTGATTTTTGTAAAAGGTTTACTAAAATTGCTATATCTACGTGAATATGTAGAATATTGTAACGAAACTTTTTGTATTTGTTCAACATACTTTAATACTTAAATAAATAATTAATAAATAAATATAGGTTTATTGACAGCAACATAGTATGTACCAAATATATTTCAATAACACTTCTAAAACACATAAATTGCAGATAATACATTAAATACCGAAGCTATCAAAAGAGCTGGGCTCATCTAATAACATCCCCTCGGCCAAGATACACCCCACCAATATAGGGTGAACCCAGCCACGGGGACACCAGATGTTTTTCAGCCCACACCCTTGAACACGTAGAACAAGAAGATAAAAAAAAAAGTACTTCAGTTTAGTATATCAATTTTTCCAACAATTTTCTATGTAGAGAGCTACATCACACTCCTTACACGTGTGTTAGGTCTCACTTCTCTTCTTGTGCTTAGCACATATCTTACCAGTTTTGCAAAGGTTTTCTTTTTTGCAAATTGATCGAATACATACTCGTATCAACACATATTTAGACCCATTCTTAGACAACCTGTTCGGAGGTTCCTGCGTAAACCTCATTCTTTTTTAATCCAGAGACTATAATTCGTCCCCAGATTCACATGCCAAAATGTGAAACTTCACTGCAAATTGAAAATGTGACGTCAGAATTGATGCGACGTCAGAACTCATGTCTAGGGTGTTTTCTACGTTAAGTGTTTATCATTTGATAGTTTAATGTTTAATTCTAGATGCCAGAAATGTCTATTGGGGAGATGTATCGATCACATGAAAACACGGGATTGGGACACAAAGTTTTGATTTACAATTTTTTATTTAATGTTTATTTTTAAATTGGCGCTCTGTCCTCTACACCTACTCCAGAAAAGAAATGGCGTGGCGGTATAAACATATATGTATATTTTAAGCTGAGTGTTTTTCTTTGTTCGAGAGCGTTTATATTTGATTATATGAGCCTGGAGAAAAGTGTTTAAAACAATAATGGAAGAAAACTAATAATTTTCAGAAAACACTCGTGTTGAGGAATTCTTATATTCTCCAGATAAATATTTTAAATAATTTTTTGTTTTGTACGAGAATATAACGAGGTTAGGTATATAGTATGTATTTATTAAATGTCATCTTTGGGATATTGCTTCTTGAAAAACGTTCTAAAGAAATAATATTTCGTTTTAATATTTCAGTTTATCATAAATTTCAGCTCCAAGTCAAATTGCTAAAGCATTTGCAGATGTTGTCAATAAAATAACACAATATTTAATTTTATTTTTTTAATAGAAAATGACTTCGTTATTTTCATTACAGCGATACATGTTTCTATCTTGTTGTATCTACAATATATACCCTAGTTGATAAGACGCTTGTCTGCTGATCGAGGGTTCAGTTTCTGTTTACACCCAATGTCATTAAAAAGGCTTCATTCTGGTTTTCACTTCAAGTATAAATGTTTTTTTTTTGTTGCTTAAAAGAAAGTGCAACTTAGTAATAATTCCACTAGGTTGTATATATTGAAAGTTCAATGAAAAAAAATCTAATTAATTACCAAATATACCTAGTCAAATACATAATAGCCATTTCAATTTTTTTTATTTTTATTTATGAGTACCACAGTATGTTATTAGATTTATTGTTTATGATTTTATTTATGAGTACCACAGTATGTTATTAGATTTATTGTTTATGATTTTATTTATGAGTACCACAGTATGTTATTAGATTTATTGTTTATGATTTTATTTATGAGTACCACAGTATGTTATTAGATTTATTGTTGATGATTTTATTTATGAGTACCACAGTATGTTATTAGATTTATTGTTTATAATTTTATTTATGAGTACCACAGTACTATATGTTATTAGATTTATTGTTTATAATTTTATTTATGAGTACCACAGTATGTTATTAGATTTATTGTTTATAATTTTATTTATGAGTACCACAGTATGTTATTAGATTTATTGTTTATAATTTTATTTGAGTACCACAGTATGTTATTAGATTTATTGTTTATGATTTTATTTATGAGTATCACAGTATGTTATAAGATTTATTGTTTATAATTTTATTTATGAGTACCACAGTATGTTATTAGATTTATTGTTTATAATTTTATTTATGAGTACTACAGTATGTTATTGGATTTATTTTTTATAATTTTATTTATGAGTACCACAGTATGTTATTAGATTTATTGTTTATAATTTTATTTATGAGTACCACAGTATGTTATTAGATTTATTGTTTATAATTTTATTTATGAGTACCACAGTATGTTATTAGATTTATTGTTTATAATTTTATTTATGAGTATGTTATTAGATTTATTGTTTATTATTTTATTTATGTTATAAGAGTTATTGTTTATAATTTTAAATGTAGTTTTTGAACATTACCCATCAAGAGTGTTCATCAACACTATAGTAATATATTAACATAACTTGAAATCCTCCGTGGTCTAATTGGTAAGACGACTGATTTCCAGTCTGGAGGTTGCGGGCTCGAATCGCATTGGAACGCAGATTTAAACAAAAAAGAATTTCAGCAAAATTTTTAACTTAAGGTCTCTTCAACATATTCCTGATTGGTTGGTATGATTGCTACATTGCAACAAGCCCACTAGGTAACAAGCCCACTAGGAAAGTTTTCCATTCATAAATAAACATTAATGAAAAAATATCATGTCAATAGAGATCAAACATTTATTCAATAAGTGATTTATACATTAAGTAATTTAGTCGTTAATTTGTAACGGCCGCAGTCTTGTCAAAATAAAAATAAAATTGCAAAACAAAACAAAATATAAAAGAAGAACAGTGATAAAACCAATCTCAAAACACACCACATAACCAAATTGCAAATCTCTAATAATAATAGTGAAAAACGTCAAAGTGTTTCTTTCATATGTATACAAAATCCAAACAATATTATGATAAAGTATGTCAAAAGTAGAAATCACAATTTCGCTCTTCAATTAATAATTCCTTCAAATACACCACGATTGATTTTAAATAAAAATTAACATAGTTAATAAACATAAATTATACATAAAAATATCGAACGGGAATGTACTCGTATAACATATCACATGTTGCATGATGATGACAACATGATAGTGTAAACTACATCGTACGAGTAAAAGTGCCGAAATATTAGTTGAAAGTTGAATATCGAAATGAAAATGAGTATATTAGTCATATGGAATAATTCTTAGTTTCTTACATCTGGGAGTAGGACCTGAAGTTACTTGTTTAATAACATTCTAAATTATTATCTAGTCCTGGAAATATGTTTCGCAAATAATCCCAGTTCAGGCCCATGTACCTGCGTTGTCCTTGTGAATAAGAATTTAATTACATGCCGTAGATTAAGTATTTAGGAATTTAAGTATTTAGTAATTTTTGGCATATTGAAGGGTATAAAAAAAATATTTCCAAATACAATACAACCAGGTCTCATAATGATCTATGTATAAATATATCTAAAACATAAAACTTTTAAGGAGATTGGTTGAGGTGATACGTTGACACAGAACTTTAATGTGGTGGCGGTAGAATAGAAAATAACTAGTAGTTAATAAAATGACAAACTAGTGGCAAATGATCTTAAAAGTATACGAGTATACACTTTAAGAATCGGTACAGTAATATTGTAAAAAAAATAAAATCTGTTTTGTGAAATTACGTTTTAAGGATCGGTATAGTAATATTGTGAAAAAATGTGCTGTAAATTGAAATTACACTTTAAGAATCAGTATAGTATTATAATAAAAAAAATCTGTATTGTGAAATTACCTTTTAAGAATCGGTGTAGTAATATTGTAAAAAAATAAAATCTGTATTGTAAAATTATAATTATGTAAATAACCCCCCCCCCCCAATGGATGGTATTTTTTTTGTGTAGAGGTACTACCACCTGGCTCTGAATTGTCCTAGATGGCTAAGAAATCTATCAACAGCTTTCGAACAGGAATTGGGAAAAAACAAGGAGTGGGAAGTATTTCGTGATGGATACAATATCTGTATTTGTGATGACAACAAATCAATGCAACTCTTCCAGCAATGCCTGAATATGCTGGTATCTTGAGCTAAAGTTGACTTGATCGTGGATCACTAAGTGTTGTCTAGGTGGCAGGATTCTAAGAGGGAATAATTTCGTTCCCTTGACGCGATGTGATTAAGGATGAATGTTGTGAGAGCAATGTTTATTAAATTTTTTGAAGTTTGGTTTGGTTGATTCAAAACACACAAAATACAATACGATTATTCTGAAGCATCACCTGTTGCCTGACTAGTTCACCAGCAGTATTAGCAGGGAGGAGCATTTTCTGAGTGAATATGATGAAATGCAAGTAGCCTGAATGAGTGAATTTGTACGTAATAAATAATTAGTTTTAAATTATTAGCTGTACGAATTATAAGTTAGTACGTAGGTGTTAACTATTTCTAAAAAATCAAATATTAAGATAATTAAAAATAAAAGTAAGTTCATAGTTATTATATATAAATAAGATTAGTTCTTAAGATATAAATTTGTAAATAGGTATAGCCTTTGGCAAATGTTTGCACTGTAGATTACTTTATTAAATAAAAAAATAATACAATTACGACTGTATTCTCCTCCTAGTTATTTTTTGTTTACATTCATTTCTCCAACCGATTCATCTGTTGTGACTTAATTTTCTCTGCAGATACGAATTCATATCCTCACCAGACGACACTTCATCCTGCCTAGAGGAAATAAATTTCTTTTTCTTTTCCTCACTACATGAATAAGCAAATTGTTCCAAATAGACGGAAGCTCCGGGCTCACATTTCATTTCTGGAAGTCTACAAACGTTTTTATGGGTGCAATAAACAGTCTTGATACTTATATGGTGCCATCTCAAGGCGGAAAATACCAATTTCACACATCGTATCGTTTTGTATCAAGACAGAGGGATGTGAGGATTATTTAACACACAGTGAAAAAGCCTCTATAAAGTTTTGCCATTTAACTAGGTTTTCTGGAAGATGTATGGGTTAATTCTTAACTATAACTAAGTTTAATTTGCCTTTTTTTATCCGTTATTTTACTTACTTTGTTAAAATTATACCTATATACTTAAATTTTTTTTTTAAACTGTAATCCACCACATGAAACTGTATTTAGAAAGTGTATCATATGAAACAGTAATCCATCAAAAATCACGCATGCAATTTTCTTTTACGGAACGGCGCAAATTATTTTGTATTACACTTTCATTATACTCATACAGCACAACCTGGCGAGCTTTTTGTCAAGTAGTAACCTATTTATTTATTTATTAAAATAACGCAATTTACATTTTGGCGAGTTAAGGGTCATCTTTCCTTACCAGAAAAATTGTTTGAAAATTTTGTTTTAAGTGTATGTTGAAAGATTTATATTTACAATGAAAATAAAATCACATTTACAATGTAAATAAAATACAGAAAGCACAAGAAAAAAACGAAATAAGACATAAATAATTTGACGATATCAATTTAACAATTTCATTTGCAGCTAAGAGATGGGAGGGGATATTGGGAAGAATGATAATGGGGGAAAACAAGAAGCACGCTATGGCACTGTAGAGAAATATAAAGCTTGTTGAGTTGGTGTTTTAAACACACTAACGAAAGAGCAAGTCCTATGTTAGTTGGTAATTAGTTTCAGAGCCTAACGCGATGGACAGTTAAAGGTAACAAATTTAATTGTCAACCCTTCGACAGGCGACTTTACAACTAAGCAACGGAGGTTGACTTATAATCTTATTGTGGTTGAATTATCATAAAAACTATAAATTTGTATTTTGTAAATTATGAGCATGAAACACATGGTTCCTTCATTTATATGGTTCATCTTGTTGGTTGTTCCCTCAATTCTGAGGATAATGATCACCATGGACATCGTCCATCTATGTCTTTATTTTATTCTATGCAGCATCTCCTAAATTGAGCATATTCGTATGATACTCCTCAATATATTCAAATTAGTGATGCGGACATTTTGAAAATAGTGCCCTGGAGACAAATTGTCTTTTGTTTAAATCAAACCACTTGTAAAGGAACATAAATTACGGTATATCGTCGTATATATTGGCTATACTATCGCATGTCAGTAAGTATAAATAAACTCAATTGGTACGCTTTATTTTTAGGGTTCCACCGGGAATCGAAGTCGAATGTCCCGTTTGTAAAAGTAATTTTCTACCCGAGAGTTATAAATAGTTGCTTGGTTTTAATATATTTCTTTTTAATTTGACAACAAAGAATAACGCTTAGAACATCTTAATTAAAGTTCTCCTTTTTTATAATTTAAACTGAATTAATAAATTTTTAACTTTCCGATTTTTAATAATGTATTTATTTATTAATTTAAATCGGACGCCCCGTTTATAAAAAATAAAAATTCAATATAAGTCATAAAAAAAAAAACAAGATAATTCAAATCAACACAGCAATTATATAATTTTGAAAACATGTCACGTAATAAAAATGGAAATCAATAACAGACGAAAAAAACGTCAAAACTTTATTACACAATCAAAATAGATTTTTTAGATATAAAATTGAAAAAATATAGGACGCAGGTACGTCAAACGAATAAAATCGATTTTTCAAGAAAAATTCACTATGTTTGTTAAAAAAATATACATAGAACAGTATGAAAACTTTATTTCAGTTTTTTATTTCAGTTTCCTCTAGGAGCTAATGAATATGTTCACGTCAGTCGTATTACCAAATTCATAAAATCGCGCAAGGAGTGAAAAAAAATCTATAATTTGTGGTATAAACCAACTTCCTGGGGACCCTGTCAACACGAAACAGTTTGTCTGGATCATTGAGAGATACCCGCATCTTTGTTATGAATTCTTCACACATTATTTAATTATTCATTAGTTTTGAAAAACATTAGCCACCTTTCCTGAAGGTGGTCTGGTTTCAGTCATCTGGAAATATGTCCATAATCACTATATATACGAGCATGGCATTTCAATGCCCATTTAAAAAGCCTTAACCATTTTTTGACTCTTCCACACCTAACATGTGCACACCACAGTGTGGTAACCACACAATTGAGGAATATTTCAACATACTCCGAACAAAGGAACCTACTATATGTAAAAAGGTACCATTATATTCTTTATAACAAATTTGATAATTATAAAATTCATTTTACAACCTGGAAAGTATCAGTTTGTAAAAAGATATATTTTTAAATTTCTCACTGTGCCCGAGTGCCCACTTTCCTCAGTTTTGTACAACCTATTGGGCGTATTGCCATGCGACAATCTCTTCCAACTAACCAGAAAGATGTTAAATTTGCCCTAATTGCAATAATTTTTCCCTCAATATCCAAACTTAAGCCACTAATTAGTGACTTAAGGAGGTATCCACTGATTTCACACACATTGTATATATTTTATTATAAGTTTGTTACTCTATTACAATTAGTAAAACAGAACAAACCTATTCGACTTTAAGCCGAACAACGAGAAGAAACCCTACAACACTACATCCTCGCTTGGACCGTGAAGTTCTATAAAAGTCAACAAAATCACAGCCACCCCTTAGGTTAAGGCCACACCAAAGTGCTTCGCTTAGTGATAAGTTAGGTGCTACGTGACCAATAGACTAGGTGACTATAATAGTCACGTAACGTGGCGCAAAGCGCGCAGTGTGGTCATTGCGATAATATGGGGTGCGTTGGTTCGCTGGGATATGTCACCTAGCTCGCAGCGTAGCTTTAAGCACCAAGCGAGGTTACCTACCTGTGTGGCCGAGGCCTTAGTTGCCGTCCTGAGGGCTTACGAGAGTGAATCCGATCTATCCTTCCTTTATAAGCACAGGCTCCCGAAGCATTATCTGTTGCCTGACTAGTCCACCTTCTGTATTAGCTGGGACGACCAAGGTCTGAGTAAATGTGATGGCATACAAGTAGCCTGAACGAGTGGACTTGTTCTTGCTAAAAAAATATTTATAAGAATTGTTATCTAGTTATAAATGGTATGCAGGTGTAAATTATTTCTAAGGAATTATATATTAAGATTTATATAATTAGAAAAATCAGATATTATACGCAAGGCTCTGCTCTTTCTATGCCCTGATCTTGTTTCCATACATTTTGACGGGTTACCAAACCGATGTATAAAATAATTATTGACGATTGTGTGATTGATTTATTTACAAAAAAAATAAACTTAGAGCGCGGTTGAGCATGTTTCCTGAACCAACAAGCCTTGTAATATATTATTCTATCTTACCACCACTCAAAAACGTCTTTATCTTTCGCTTTTCAGCTATACGCTGTAAATATTTATAGAATCGAACTTTCAAAAAAAGTTTATATACACACCATAGGGGTAGGTAGAAAAGTCAAAGCGCTAGTATTTACTACCTCAACACACATCTTTCGTCTATTTCGTACCAAACACTTTCTAGCCCAAGCCTCTATTTTTTTTGCTTTTCTACGTTCTCTTTCTTTCAAAATATCGTTCACTTGATCCAATCAACATTTACCCCGATCTTCCTCTACCGCGCTGCGCTTTCCACTGATATTTACACTTTATGTTTGTTTTATTTGTCTTGCTTCATTTATTCGTTCTACATATCTTAGCCGTTTCAGAAGACTTCTTCATCTTACTCAACACATCAGCCTTAATTTATATTCACCCCTAATTATTTCAAGCCCCTAATTAAAATTTGGCATAGTTATAAAATCTAAATTTAACGTATGATAAACAATGCAATTTCTAACAATGGTGTATAATCATGAAAGTTATTTAGAAATTTACTGTTTGATTATAGTAACAATAGTTGCTACCGTGGATTTAGGCCAGTAGCCACTACAAATATCCAGCATTGCTTTTCACTTAAAAACCAAATGCAGTTTGTGTGTACTCAATGATGCAGATTGCGGTACTAAGCCAAAAAGAAGTTTTAGAAAGTCAATGTTCTTCTGGAATAAACTTTTATAAAGAAAAACTTATTCTAATTGGAGAGTAAAGAATAAAATGTTTCCCTCTTTGAATAAATTTAAAGAATATGTTTTAATCAAAATGATTAAAACAATATGGAAGGAAGGATATTGACCGGCGTATAGCGATAGTAAATAAAGTCTATTGGTCAGTAAAACTTATATATTTCTGATCAAAGTTACTTCATCTCGGACAGTCGTTTTCCTTTTTCTCCCACATTTTCCAACTTTACTTGATTCAACTGTTCTTGTTTCTCTTTTCTGCTTAATAATCTTGCTGATTGCTCTCAGACTCACAAAATAATCCTTTGCAATCTCTTCCTGAGTCATTGAACTTAATGTTATAATCTTTTCTCTTTTCCACGGCGTGATATTAACGATGTAAACCAGCTCAAAAGCACGGTTTAATATGCAAGCAACTTTAAAATTAGTCCTTCATTGATAAAATATTAAAAAAACAACCAATAATTCACCAACAAACACCAATATGAGCTCCCAAAGAATCAATTAATTATAGGTTGTAATTTTTGGCGCTAAACAACGGTCAGAATTGACATAACAGTGTTACTATACGTAAAAAAATAAAAAAAAACTTTTATTCACTTAATTCGCACAACACTCTACTTGAAATGAACAGTATCACAATCTTCTAAGATGTTAGTCAACCTAGTATTTTAGTGCTAACTTTGATGTATAAGTGCTAAAGTGTAGTAAAAAAAGAATAAAAAAGTCGAAAAAATTCTATAGAAATACGTGTTCTTAGAAAAATACATGGGGTGATAATGTGTGTGGCAGAATATGCTAATAAGTTTTGAGGGATAAATGTGAACTTAAGGTTGATGTGTTGAGTAAGATGAAAAAATAACACTCTGAGTTGGTTTAAGCGCGTGGAACGAACAAATGAAGAAATACTAACATAACAAATAATCAGTGTAGATTTGAGTGGAATGCGTGATTGAAAAAGACCAAGAAAAGTATGGTTGGATCTATGTTGCTATCTTAAAATAAGGAAATGTAAAAAAATCAAAGAAATAGTAGGAGTTGCATGAGAAGGTGTATAAACGTAGAAAAAGGCAAACGGGTGTGTGGACCGATAGGAAAGTCTTGCTTTTTCTCCTGTCTACCTAATTCAACAGGGTAATGGTACGTATGTATCAAAGAACAGGAGGGGATTAAAAAAAGATTAACAAATATATTTTTTCTAAATCACACTTGAACTTGAAAATGCCAGGTAAAATTCGTAGGGGTTATTTCCCAATAAAGTATTGAAGAGGACCAGTAAAACTTCTGTACGCAAGTACTCGTAGTTATATAAGCACAAATCATCTTTAGTGAGATTATTTGTGTTGCAATGTTTTGATTGGCATCATTATATGATCTTTTTTGAGCCATCTTCCCCGTTACATGAATACAAACGGGATGACATATAACACTAGTATCAAACAAGTTGAAACTTATGAGATAGCTTCATGGATATCCCCCTAAAACGCGTCATTGAAATTTCCCTAAAACAAAGATGAGGCAACGCACTGAATCTGGTTGTGACCTGTATATAATTTAGTTGGAGAAAAATGTGATTCTTGTACAAATAATCGACAGCATATTTGTTATGCAAAGCGAACCTTTTATAATGTCACACCTAGAAATAAAAAAAAAGATGACAACAAAACTAACTATCTAAAAGGAGGAGAGTTACATGTTATGCCTTGTGATTAAAGTATAGGAAAATATGTGTTAGCCTAAATTTAAGTATGTGTTAAGTTTTGATAGCTTATCATTAATTAAGTGTAAATATGTGATTGCTAAAGATTTAAGTATTTGTAAAGTTGTGATTGCCTAGGATTTAAGTATAGTATGTGTAAAAATATGATAGCTGTGGATTTAAGTATGTGTAAAGATATGATAGCTCAGGATTTAAGTACGTGTAAAGATATGATAGCTCCGGATTTAAGTATATGTAAAGGTATGATAGCTCCGGATTTAAATAAGAGTTGAGATATAATAGCTTAGGATATTAGTCAATAGTATCAACATAACATATAAACCTTGGAAAGTGCGGATTAAGTTAACAATGTTTTAACAGAAGGAACTGTAAAAAGTCAGATAGATCATAGGGGTTGTATGAGAAGGTTGACGGATGTAGAAGAGGCGAAAGATGTATGTCGTGATATGTAGGTATGGTGGTATGTTTTTTTGCCTACCTAGACAGAGGAATAACGTGATTATATTATTAAACCATTAAAATAATACTTATATATTATTGAAAACATAAATACTTATATATTATTGAAAAATCAAAATCATTAATACTTATATACAAACTTACGTTTGATCAGTGTCTGTTTATTACCTGCTTGATTGATGACCCCGTGGCCTAGTTGGCAAGACATTGGACTTCCATCGGGGGTTTCGAGTTCGATTCATCGTTGCTACCCGATGAAAAAGGGTTCCAGTTTGGGGAAATACTTCGTCTGGTAACAATACTCGTAAGCGCTAGATCTGTATTAGTGTTGTATTTTTAAGTAAAAGTTATATTGCCAACACGTGCGATGACAATCTACGAGTTCCGTGGCTCTCAAGCCACTGGCTCCGTGGCTCTGTGAATGGGGCCGAATACAATGTGGTCTCTCGACCACGCTCTTTAATATGCCCAATACCAGTTCGTACGTGTTAAGATGTACTTTACAAATTAATGAACTTTCTCAAATATGTCACATTGCATATAAAAGAGCCCGTATATATGCGCACAAACAATCTGTGTATCCACGAATCTGCTTTGTGTCGTATGTCCCGAAATTTCTTAAATAAACACAATATATCCATTCGTCTGTTTGATTTGACCCTCTTTGCAATAAAACAGGATCATGACACAGTTTTCTTTGATCCGGAAGTTGTAAAGTCAAGCCCTGAATATTCTGAGAGAAAATGAAAAGGATGTAAAAGGAACAAGTGATCCTCTACTAATATTCTCGCGACAAACTAGAAAAGAGAGGAAAATAAGAAAGGGAAGCCACTTAACTAACTCACGCCAACACATAAAAAAGGAGTCCATAAGAATGTAAATTTTTAAGGATATTAAGGGGATAAAACTTCGAATGTGAGAAATCTGAGATTACTGTGTGCGATTTCGTCTCTGAATTTGACAGAATTGTCGAGAAATAGTAAACACTCTTATTAGAACTGGTTATTTAAATTTTAGGTATAAAATATTGTGAACATGTAAATAAATATTTATTAACAGTTTTTTTTTACTATTAAACTTTTAGCATTATTTGAAAATTGATTCAAGTATTTATTTGAAATTACAAGGGTTTTTCTTGCTTTGATCTCAACGTGCATTAATAAATATTTATTTATAATGCCAATGTATTATAAATACATATTTATTAATGCACGTATATAATTGAAGGATTGTACTACTTGAAAAAGTTAGGATATATATCGAACGACTTATAGCGTTAGGAAATAAAGTCAATGGGACACTAAAACATATGTTGTCGAACTGGACAGTATCAAAATTTGCAAGGTGATATTCGCAATAGTATTTTTGTGTCAACTTTGATATATGGTAGTCAAATACGGACGTTGAAAAAAACTGACAGGAGCTGAATAAATGGTGTAAATACGTGCATTGAGAAGAATACACGGAGTGACAATGTATGACATAATATAGAATGAACTGATATGTTTGGGCATGTAGAACGAATGAATGAAGAAAGTCTAACTTGCTGCTATTAAAAATAAATAGTATTCTATTTTGTTATTGTATAAATACTCTTGAACTAAGGCAACTGTTTGATTCGATTCTGTGTCTAAGGGAACCAGTTTAACCCATTTTTTTACTATGGAAAATGACAGATTTTTTTCCCATACACGGGATCTAAACAGACGAATTTCGGACGAATTTTTCCCTTCTTTTCGAAGAAACTTGATAACCACGCGTTATTCAATTTTCACATTTAAGAATAGTATAACGAAACAACACTCTTTTATTGACTCCAGATATATAATACTGGGGGTTGAGGTATCGAATTTAAATCGTTACATCACCTGACCACGTGGTGGTATCTGTCCAAACACGCTCTAGCTTGTAAAGGCCGGAAACTTTTGAACATTAGTGGTATTATTATTGATACAATGTTAATAATAAATCAGTAATGTGATGTTTGTTAATATTATTTTTAAACAAAACTCGTCGTAAAGTCATAAAAATATACATTATGGTTATTTTATGCAATACGAAGTTATTGATAATGTCATACATATAAATTATGATGTCTAATAAATAAAATAAAGTTAAACTCTGCACAGAAAGTCGTGTCTTCTTCCCACTGGAATATTATACACAAACATCACAGTATTCCCTCTTCCAGCGTTTTTCTAACAATGGTTCGCCTTTTGTTTATAATATTTCAAAAATTTCATAAATTACACCAAATTGCTTCATACTAATGAAGAGTCTTCTAAGTAACAAATAATTTTATATTAACTTATTTATGTGGATTGAGATATTTAATATCTTATCCCTATTTCTCAACCGAGCTGCAGAATGAAAATTTATTCAACTACAATAAGGAAACCAGACGTTTTTGAAATGTGGTACTATCGAAGAAGAGTTTCCGATAGGGAACCGATGCATGATAATGTTTATTTTGTTCTTTGGAACCCCCTATTATCATCATCACACGATGATCCTATTGAGATAGGCAGTGATAACAGATATACACTTCATTAAATCCGGTACACATCTTTAGTTTTCTTCAATGTCGTATTATAAAGGCTTTCATCTCTCCAGAATTTGATTAATTTGGGAAAATCACATTTTAAGGTCTTCTTGTACTTATATTACTTGTATAGATTATTTTTGAAAATATTTCCTCAATCAATTCTGTATAACTCAATCATCTCACTGTTTCTTTCTATACCTTTAGCACTGCATCTTCTTTCAAATCACATTTTTATTTCTAATTTTGTTATTCCTTATTCTGTTGATCATTATTTTTCTATAACTTTTACCCAACGTCTTTATTCCTACTTCGTTAATCTTACTCTAATAACTTTTTGCAATGTCCAAAGTTCAAAAGCATATACAAATGTTGGGACAAACGTTTTTATATGAGCAGTTTTGCTTTTGTAATAAAAATATGGTTCGATAAAACCTATTACTTAAAACGGATCAATAAAAAATTGAAAATTACTTTAAGAGAATTTTCATGGACATACATACATATATATATATATATATATATATATATATATATATATATATATATATATATATATATATATATATATATATATATATATATATATATTTTCAGACTTTTAGCCCCTTAATTAATTAAGTTGGATTACTAAAAGCCTGGATGTTACAATGTATGACTCTTACTCCGGTAGCTCAGTATAGGTAAAACAAGGCTCAATAAGATCTCAAGACGTCGTGGGAAGAGGTAGGCATTCGTCAGTGCTTGGGTAGGTATAAATACATAATGAAACACATATTTGCTGTTAATTGGTTATATATTTAATCCTGACGAGCTGATACTCCGTCAGGAAAATCAAATGGGCAGATTTCTCTCTGCTACTCCGCTAACCTTTCAGATGGACAGGCAGTCGAAGTAATTTATTATCACACAACAGTCCGTTGCGGAAATGTGTCAATTCTCAAAGATTAGATCTCGCCAATCTCTAGAATACTCAAATATCACCATAAAATGACAAGCAAAAGAGGATAAATAAGGTTGATCTTACTCCAATACAGGACAAAATGTATTATCCCAGATCCGCTTCAAGTGTATGACCAGGTCGACTCGTATATGGCCCTCTGACCTTATACTGTTACTACAGGGCCGCTGATGTGAAGAAATTCCCTCAGTGGTTGGCGACCGCCAATTCGTGCCGTAATACACCCACACGACTCAGTTCCTCCAGAATTTACCGGACAAATTGTATCAAATAAGAATGAACAATCAAATGTGAGAAAAGCTTGTTCAAGTTCGCGAACAGCGTCAAGACGAGAATGATGTTGACTTGATAACTTCGTGGCGAGGATAGATGTGGGGAGATCGCGGTTCCTTTATTTAAGGGATCTCCCCAAGCTCCGCCATTTTGGAACTCTTTAGAAAGTTGCTCGCGACCGTTAAAAAAATCATAAATCTTTTTTGCCAATGAATAGTATATTTAAACTTTCGCAGCGTAATTAAGTCGAGAATCCCTTTTGTATGACATCCGGTAACCCTAAAGGCGACACTTAAAATTGCTTAAGGGACACTAGTCACTTCTTTTGAAATGTATCTCGAGTGAAGTGTTTTTTTGTCTTCTTACCGTGGAATCCATATTTAACTATGTCCGCAATAAATTAAGCGCGACGTATTTCTTTAGAAAGGAGAAGAGAAATTTTTGACCCCTTTTTTTTTTCTTTCTCGCATAACAATCGCGGTCATAAAAGCGCATACACCCTCTGAAATATATCTTGCGCAAAGTTTTATTTCTTTTCTTAGTAACAATAGTTATCTGGGACTGCAATAAATCAGATCGTAGGACGGAACACTAATTACCGATCCTCATAAAGTGTCGTGTATTTCTATACAAATGGGAAGACAAAGCCAGCCAGTCGAGGCAGTCAAGTTTGAAACAATAGGAAGCAATCCTTCTCGAAAATGACGCAAGATCTCCCTTTGACTGCTCTGGTTCACTATTTTTAATGGTTATTTTTTAACTACAATAAACTAATTGGTCGGCCGTACCCAAGTCCTGACACTCCATTTTATGTTACCGAAAAAAAAAAAATATTAAAAAAAAATAATAATTCAAGTACTGATTACGGCCCTGTGTCAATTGGTCATACACCTGCTTGCCGAAACAAGGATTAGATACTATGCTAAAGGGCATGACGTTACTGGGTCATGCCGGATACGCTCGTGGACGATTTAATAAGCCCCTGCATTTGCGAAAGAGTAGGAAACCACGAAAAACTAACTCTCAGGGCTTCCCTATCTAAGAACACCTGGAAACAGTTAAACATTTTATAGAGCAAGGCACAATACAGGAGAACATCAATTATCGCCTTCCCCTCAACATGGTTACACATAATAAGTCTTATTATTATTTTTACAAAAAAAGAAACATACAACATTTAGGATAACAAGACAAAACAGTCACAAGAGTAATGTTCAAGAACAGATACTATCGCCTTCTCTACAGCATGATTACACATAATAATTCTTATTAATTTACAATAGAAAAATGTACAAACATTTAAGATTACAAAGGCAACACACTCACAAGAGTAATGCCCAAAAACAGATCAAGTTATTTAATAGTAATTATGTTAGTTCACAACGGCTTCCCCAGAACCGGATCCGATAGTCTGCACTTTTAGGGGCACTGATTTAGTTTCTTAACCTAATCACTTAAATTAAGGAAGCAAGGTGAGTTTCCTCCCGCTTGTCTGGTGAACTTTGATATTGCAAGATACAAGTCTGGCGATATATCAATAATGAGACTATATAAGACACATTTAACATACGATTTTCCATTACACGGCCCTGAGACACCACTCATAGGGGCGACATCTGACTATAGGCCTCCTCCAGGTCTAAAAACTGACAAGAAACAGTTACACTTGGTTATACAATACAGCAAATATGTGTTTATAATATCATCACCTCGGGGATCGTCATCCCTTTAGTGCCAATTCTCGTGCTAGCCAGAGTCGTCAGTGCGACGCCCACCCACATCACGGACGGTGCCAAAACTCGCATGATCCATAAAATACCATGGTTATCCGGGCACCGACGGTGCCATGAGCGTCCACCTAGACCGGGAGCACATGCAAATTTGGGTTCATGACGCCCATGGTTGGAGTCACACTCAACAACCCCCACTGGATGTATATAGGCCATCCGTAAGCCTCCACTGGATGTATATAGGCCATCCGTAAGCCCCCTACTGGATGTATATAGGCCATCCGTAAGCCTTTCGCTGATTGGTTGGAGCCTACTCCACAACCGTTGTCACCAGTGCGACACCCGCGGACCCAAATGGCGGAGCCAAGTTGTACATGTTGTCCACGCACAAAACTACGGTCGTCCTTGTCCCAATGGTGCCCACGAGCGCCCACCTAAGTCGTCGGTGCGACGGCCGCAGAACCAACGGGCGGACCCAAGATACGCATGATGTCCCCACACCATGCTACCTACGTCCGGGTACCGATGGCGCCACGGACGCCTGCCCACCTGGACCGGACTGACAATAAAACCTTTGTCACCAGTGTGACGCCTGCGGACCCAAAGGGCGGAGTCCATACACACTACTATGGAGGTCCTGGTACCAATGGTGCCGCGAGCGCCCACCTCTGTCGTCGGTGCGACGGCCGCAGAACCAACGGGCGGAGCCAAGACGTGCATGACGTAGTCATATCATACTATGCACCTCCGTGTACCGATGGCGTCGCGGACGCCTGCCCACCTAGACCGGACTGACAGTTACAATAAAAAAAATATACAAAACAACAAAAAAAATCATTGGCCGAAGCCTCACAATTAAAGGATATCCCATCGAAAGCCCCCCTCACCAAAGCACGCACCAAATCCCTTTCATTCATACTTCCCAGCAGCACTTCCCAAACCCCTGTAGCAACCCCACTCATTCCCTATCATGGAGCTGCCTTCCATTCAACCTATACGACCTCGTGCCAGGTGAGCGACCCTTGACAGAACAGGATAAGGAATTGGTAAGGATGTATCCAATGCGACATCATGAGGAGGTGAGCGTCGACGCTCTATCAAAAGACGTGCATACAAACGCTATGCTATCAGCAAAAAATTCACCACTCATTGTCCAGCACATGGTCTATTGAGCGCCACCATATTTTTTTTCTTGGAACATGGAAACCTAATTTGGTATAACTGAATTACCACAAGTGCCACGGCAGCTCTCGCGTCAATTCACCGTAGTGGAGCCCTTATTCCACCTTGGCGATGTCTTTGACGTGAAATTTACCTGCCACTTTCCCCTTCAGGTCAGACAGTTCATATATTGTGTCGGAAATTTTCCTTGTGACCACACACTTGACAAATCGGGGCGCTAACTTGTTGCTGAAGTATCGCCCAGCGTTTGATTGGCTAAAAGACCGCCTCCATACCACCTGTCCAACTGACAGTGGTCTAGACCTCCGGCGTAAATTATAGCGCGCAGCGCTCTGCTTAAAGCCGGCCAAGAGTTTGTTAGTAACGCTCTCATAAAGCTGTTCCATATTTTTGAGCCCCTCCGCATAGTGTGAGGTTGGATCCTCTTCTTTTCCAGAGGAGGCCGTCCTCTGGCCGTGAAACGACCCATGGGGAACAGGGTGGAACCCATGGAATAAAAAAAAGGGTGAGTACCCGGTGGCTGTACTCACGGTATTATTCAAGCACGAGCAGATTTTTCCTAAATGCTCGCACCACTCCCGTTGGTTATCCTGAACCATTAATGATAAACATGTTAAAATCGAGGAATTGTATCTCTCACTAGTGTTATTCTGAGGGTGATAGTAGGCGTTATAAAAGAGGTCAGTGATCCCATAAGACTCCAAGAATCCTTTGAACTCTGCTGAAATAAATTGCCGTCCATTATCCATAACTATGGTACGAGGCACGGAGCACGGCAAAAATATCTGACCCTCCAAGCATTTAATGATTGCCTTGGATGTAGCTACTCTCAGCGGGAAAGCCCAAACAAACTTGCTAAAATTATCAACCACCGTCAAAATATACGAATTTCGTTTTAGAGATAATGGAAGAGGACCAACCAGATCCATGCTCAACGACTGCATGGGTCTGGATGCACGCTTTGGCACGGACATAAGTCCTAAGGGCTTCTGAGTATTATGCTTATAAGCTTTACAGGTATCACAACGCGATATGTATTGCGTAACGGCATCCATTAATTTGGGAGCATAATACG
This sequence comes from Odontocerum albicorne, assembly GCA_949825065.1. Lineage (NCBI taxonomy): Eukaryota > Metazoa > Arthropoda > Insecta > Trichoptera > Odontoceridae > Odontocerum > Odontocerum albicorne. The sequence goes on from CATKWJ010000961.1 coordinate 41,538, forward strand.
TGCGTAACAGAATTTCTACAGTTTTTCGTACACCCGGATGGCAAAAACTGTTGTGAGTATCCCTAATAAGGTCTCCCAACGCGTCACTAGGTACAACGACCTTCCAATCCCGTCCGCCTAAGTTTTGAACAGGGTCGCGAGCGGATTTGCACAACCGAAATAGGCGATCCTTATCCACTACGAAGTTGGGCATTGAGCCTGGATCGTCCGTGCATGCCTGAAGTGTACGCAGGTACCACTCATCGGTTACATTCTGGAAGGGTGCGGGGAAGGTTAAGGCGGCAACCTCTATTCTACTAAGGGCATCAGCCAAGTTATTTTCGCAGCCCTTTTTATACACAAAAACGTAATCGTATTGAGACAGGCGACAGGCCCACCGGGCGAGTCTGCCACTAGGAGAAGACAGATGATCCAAATACTTAAGGCAATCATGGTCACTCTGAATTGTGAAACGTGTGCCATCCAAATAGCTACGAAAGTGGTGCACTGAGTCTACGATTGCTAAAAGTTCGCGTTCCGTAGTACTATATAATCTTTCCGCCGGAGAAAGTTTGCGTGAAAAATACGCGATTGCATGCTCGCCACCATCTGGCCTGTTCTGAGAAAGAAAACTACCAATGCTCACACCACTTGCATCACACGTGAGCAGATAAGGAATAGAGTAATCTGGAGGTTTCAGAACTGGAGATGACGTCATGGCTCCTTTGAGAAGAATAAAGGACTCCTCCGCGGAGGAATCCCACTGAAACTTTGAACCACGGAACTTAACGCTGGTCAGTTTGCAGAGAGGAGAAGCGATTTTTGAAAAATCTCTTATGAACCTACGATAGTAAGAGCATAATCCAAGGAAACTCTTAACTTCCTTGACACTTCGTGGTCTAGGAAATTCCTGCATAATTCGGATCTTTTCGGGATCCGTACGGAGTCCCTCGCGATCCACGACATGACCGAGATACTTTAAACTTGCTTTACAAAATTCCGACTTGGATAATTTGATGGTAAGGTTGGCCTCCTTTAATCGCTCCAGAACAATACTCAGCGTTGCCAAATGAGATTCGAAATCGGGACTACATATGAGAATATCATCTAGATAGCAGAAGACATGGTCACCCTGATCGGTGAACAATTGTTCCATCATTCGTTGCATCTCAGCAGGAATGTTTTTTAAGCCAAACGGGGTGACCACAAACTGATATTGTCCCCGGCCCTCTACGAAGAATGCCGTCTTGCATTTAGACTCGTTGCTTAATGGCATTTGCCAAAACCCATGGCTCAGATCTAAAGCAGTGAGGTAGCGCGTATCTCGAAGATTATCGAGAATTCGGTTGATGTTAGGTAACCGATAACAGTCCGACTGCGTTACAGAATTTAATTTGCGGGGGTCCAATACAAATCGAGCGGAACCATCCTTTTTCGGAACAATAAAGGCATTATTAAGCCATGAACTCCTAGAGGGTTCAACTACTCCTAACCTGATCATTTCATCTAGCTCCTTAATCATCTGCTGACGACGCACATGAGACAAAGGGTACGTTTTTTGTTTCACCGGCGGGTGCGTACCGGTTTCAATAACATGATTAACTAAAGTGGTACGACCCAAACCTATTCTTTCAAAAGCGATGCTCTCAAACTGGTTGACCATCAGGAGCAATTGCTGCGCCTGTCGAGGGGATAGGTCTCCGGCGGAGGTTAAACACGAAGGCCTCTGAGGTCCGGAGGCAACTGCCGATAAGGAAGACGACCCCGACTCGTTTAAGAACCTACTCGAATGAGGAAACAATTTCGGTGTAAGCCCGGAACGCTTCAAAAAGGGAATGCCGAGCACCAAGCAAGTATCTAAAGAAGGAACTACCTGGAATTCCACCAACACAGTTTGGTGATCATAATGTAAGGGCAACTGGATCGTACCCAGCACCCGATGTCCCTGACTATCAGCCGTGTGAACGACTCCCTCAGTAGTTCGCATAATAAACCGTAAGTCCTTAAAATTCTTATACAGATTACCACCTATTACGTTAATTGCTGCACCTGAATCTAGCAACGCCCTAAATGGTGAGCCCTGAATTTCACAATGAAGATAGGGTCTCTCATCCCTAGCATTTGAAATTTCTATGGCACTAAGGTTACGGCTATTATTTCTTAATTCTATTGTTTTTGACCAACCCCTTAGCTCCGAATTACCTTGACCGGGTTGGTCCCCTATCTGTTTTTTGGAATTAAGGAGCTCGGCGGCGGACGCGAAGTATCCGTCAGCAAAGTAAAAGGTCTAGAAGTCTCGGCACGACTCCTTACGCGATTACTTGGCGACTTATCCGGTTCCTTCTGGATAAGTGGTTTGTGCGGACAGTCGCGGGCAATATGATGCGGAAGATTGCACAAGAAACACCTCAACAAGGTCGGCCCTCTACCGATAACCTTCTGTGAGACGGATGACACACGTGCCCTTACCCTTGGCTGCATCTGCAGCGGCCGGGGTGATACCTCACCACTCCTGTTCATTTGTTCGAAAGAGGCACATACTCTTTCCATCTCTCGTACTGACGCAGGCCGCGTACTGACAAGGACTGAGCTAAACCTAACGTGAAGCCCTCTCTTGAACACCTGTAACAGCTCCACCTCCGTCAAGGCAGAGTCCAGTGTACTGTTTACCTCCAAAATTCGGGAGATATAATCGGTGGAAGATTCTTCGTGACCCTGCTTGGATGCCCAAATATCCAGCTTTCTATCTATCATAAAACTCTCAGATTCGAACCTCTCCAAAAAATGTGCCTTCAATGTAGCCCATCTCATAGGGTTCCTATACGTAATCCTGAAAAAGGTCAGGGCTCTGTCGCGCAAAAATTCAGGTAGGACGGGAGAGAGAGAGTCTACATCGAACCTACGTGCGTGTGCTATTTCCTCGAGCCTAACCAAAAACTGACGTACGCTACCCGAGCCATTAAACGGATCCACTGGCCACGATGAAAAATTGATATTTAATGGAGGTAATTGATTACCTCTAGTGCTAGGAGACGGCAACATTCCCAAGTCTCTTGAAGGGCAAGACCCGGTAAATGGCAAGGAAGAGTCCGAACGAGGGGCTGTCGCTCCGGAAACCAGTTCCATAGAAAATTCCGGGGCTCCTCGCAAATTAACATGTGCCTTAGACCTTTGAGGCAATATAACCTCTTCTGTAGGAGAGTGAACGAGGCCCCGATTGTAGCTCCATGCTTGCCGACGCAACCTGGGGAGTTTGTTACCCGGAGTGATTCCCCTTTCCATCAATTCCCCAATCAATCTCTCCTTAGTTGCACTCGTAATATTGTCAATAGGACTCATTGTGGACTTATCCTCAGCTAGCAAGGTGAGAGTTCTATCTGAAAGATTAGAAATCCCCAAGACTCTAGGCCACGCTGTTATTAATACGCGTTCCCAATCTCAGGAATAGCCTTCACCAGAAATTCCAATCGCATGTAATCGAAGAAAACAACTCTACCTTAAAGGCCTAAAATAGAATAATTCAATAAGTTCGATCACCCGGCCACGCTATTATAACACCGGTCTACTACTAATCTCGCCGACCAGATGTACGACAGCTAGTATTCGTCAAACTTAATTAGCGAAACAGCCGGACGGCTCTGAACGAATAATGTTATAGTTGGCAAACTTAGTGCTCTAAATATTCTATTTTTTGTTGATGATTTAAAATCTTCAAAGCGATCCAAACTCCGGAATACGCCACTAACTCTATCCAACCGGAAAGAAAACGTAACGAATTATTCCTTGCCAATGCAACAAGGAACTTCTATCAGCTGCTAAACACCCGGCCAATCACAAGAAACTATGGCGTTCCACTAGCTCTGCCTACCCGATTACCGGCCAAATTCGAGATTATACTCCTCGTAAAACTACGCTCAACTCGATTTTTTCTAATTTTAGAGAATAACTACCTACACTCGCACAGCTTTTATCAGCCGCACGTTATTAGTTGGTTATTATATTTTATTTAATTAATAAATAAAATCCTCAACTCATACACAAAATGACCGCCAAACAAAACGGTACTCGAATCAATTTCCGCCCGACCGACTTGACTGAAGTACAAAGCCTATGCTTTGTTGTTTTAACGGTCCTGAATTGCTTTCGATTCTTTACCGAGTTATACGCAGTTAATCAAAATAATATAACAAAATTATACACCGTATACAATACAACAATGCACAAAATTTCGAATAAAAACAGGAAGAAAAGAAAGAAGAAAACATAAAATTCAAATACACAGTACACAACAAAGCAATGCACAAGATATTCAAATCAAAAAAAGAAAAAAAAAACATAAAACTCAAATACACAGTATACAATAAAGCAATGCACAAGATATTCAAATCGAAAAATGAAAAAAGAAGAAAAAAAACATAAAATTCCAATACACAGTACACAACACAGCAATGCACAAATTATTCTAGTACCAAAAGAAGAAAGAAAGGAAAAAAACATAAAAATACAAATTATACCGTCCAAGCCCGACGACGAACCTCTAGGCCCCGCGTTGAAAGGCGGCCAGTTTCAGACTTTTAGCCCTTTAATTAATTAAGTTGGATTACTAAAAGCCTGGATGTTACAATGTATGACTCTTACTCCGGTAGCTCAGTATAGGTAAAACAAGGCTCAATAAGATCTCAAGATGTCGTGGGAAGAGGTAGGCATTCGTCAGTGCTTGGGTAGGTATAAATACATAATGAAACACATATTTGCTGTTAATAGGTTATATATTTAATCCTGACGAGCTGATACTCCGTCAGGAAAATCAAATGGGCAGATTTCTCTCTGCTACTCCGCTAACCTTTCAGATGGACAGGCAGTCGAAGTAATTTATTATCAGGGGTAATCACACAACAGTCCGTTGCGGAAATGTGTCAATTCTCAAAGATTAGATCTCGCCAATCTCTAGAATACTCAGATATCACCATAAAATGACAAGCAAAAGAGGATAAATAAGGTTGATCTTACTCCAATACAGGACAAAATGTATTATCCCAGATCCGCTTCAAGTGTATGACCAGGTCGACTCGTATATGGCCCTCTGACCTTATACTGTTACTACAGGGCCGCTGATGTGAAGAAATTCCCTCAGTGGTTGGCGACCGCCAATTCGTGCCGTAATACACCCACACGACTCAGTTCCTCCAGAATTTACCGGACAAATTGTATCAAATAAGAATGAACAATCAAATGTGAGAAAAGCTTGTTCAAGTTCGCGAACAGCGTCAAGACGAGAATGATGTTGACTTGATAACTTCGTGGCGAGGATAGATGTGGGGAGATCGCGGTTCCTTTATTTAAGGGATCTCCCCAAGCTCCGCCATTTTGGAACTCTTTAGAAAGTTGCTCGCGACCGTTAAAAAAATCATAAATCTTTTTTGCCAATGAATAGTATATTTAAACTTTCGCAGCGTAATTAAGTCGAGAATCCCTTTTGTATGACATCCGGTAACCCTAAAGGCGACACTTAAAATTGCTTAAGGGACACTAGTCACTTCTTTTGAAATGTATCTCGAGTGAAGTGTTTTTTTGTCTTCTTACCGTGGAATCCATATTTAACTATGTCCGCAATAAATTAAGCGCGACGTATTTCTTTAGAAAGGAGAAGAGAAATTTTTGACCCCTTTTTTTTTTCTTTCTCGCATAACAATCGCGGTCATAAAAGCGCATACACCCTCTGAAATATATCTTGCGCAAAGTTTTATTTCTTTTCTTAGTAACAATAGTTATCTGGGACTGCAATAAATCAGATCGTAGGACGGAACACTAATTACCGATCCTCATAAAGTGTCGTGTATTTCTATACAAATGGGAAGACAAAGCCAGCCAGTCGAGGCAGTCAAGTTTGAAACAATAGGAAGCAATCCTTCTCGAAAATGACGCAAGATCTCCCTTTGACTGCTCTGGTTCACTATTTTTAATGGTTATTTTTTAACTACAATAAACTAATTGGTCGGCCGTACCCAAGTCCTGACAATATGAAAGAGGAGAATAATGTATGTTAAGATGGAAAGGAAAGTCTGACGTTCAATTCACTCTGGCTACCATGACATGGCATGATGGTATGTACTACTTTAATTCTAAAACTTGAAATGTGTTTATTCGCGCAAATATTATATTAATACTATAAAACTTTATCAAAAACTTTTTCGAAATAAAAATAAATTAAACGATTTTTAACTGAATAAGAACTTTAAATAAAAATTGTATTCGATCCATATTAAATCATGAGAATTATGGCAAGTATCTTTGTTTCGAAAATATTTTTTTTATAGTATTACACTTTCATTGTATACAGTACAACCTGGCGGCCTTATTGACATGTAGCAATATCTTCCACTCAATCAAAAAGATGTTAAAGAGGCATTAAGTATACACCAGATTGGGATCCTTTTTTTAAATCTGGGTTCAACGGAAATCGAACTCGCAACCTTTGGGCTGAGAGACAAGCTTCTTACCAACTAGGCCACGGAGGTCGTCTTTTATGGCTGAAATTAAGAACCTTCGCGTTCTGTTGAGATTGTTTTGGTTGCTTAACAATCACATTACTCCTTCAAATCTTTGCGAAAAAATTAAATTTCATTCAGAATAATGATGTTCTCTTCAATTGGGCGATGAAATACTATTTTGGATATCAACAGATCGCGCCTCATTTGACACATCTTTTACGGTCCACTTTACGTGACTTAGGAAAAATCTTCAAAGAGTTATCAGATATCCACCATTCTTTACCATGTTCCAGAGGAAATTGAAAACATACTATATTACTAAGAATACCTTGTTTGAAAGTTTCCTTTCCTTATCCTTGAAGGCGTAGCTTTCCTTTTATCCTACTATTATTGTTTAGAGATAGGTGGATTAGAGGTATAACATTAAGTTTCCAAGGTAAGCGGGTTAGTTTGATGAAATTGATACCCGTCAGGTGTACCATGTCGAGTCACGTACATAAAAAAATACAACCATTTTTTTTCTAAGAAAAAATTAGTCAATTTTGATGTTGTTTGGACGATTCTCTTCTTGATGAATACGCTTTCATTTCTTCTTGAATAATTTTTCAAACTTTCTGTTTTTCTTTTTGTTGAAAAACTTTTCAAATATGCTAAATCTTCAGAAATGATTGACGAAGAATATAACTTTTTTTACAGACATATCACATATCGGTTAGGAAATAAATTTAATAAATGATAATAGAAATAAATCATTTGATTAAAAAACATTACAAACAAAATAGTATGAAAAAAGTAGATTTGATACAGGGATATGTGAATGTTTTGATTCATTTCAGTATGTGTATCATATATCTATTGTAATAACTTCTTATTTGATAATTGTCTACATTCTAAGTTAATATTTATTTTGTAAATATTATTAACTCTTTCCCCGCGGGGAGCACAAACGCCTGTGATCTGACGACAATCCAAGTTTCAAATCACAAATACTTAAAAAAAATGACACAAAACCGGAATAAAAATTGAACTAAAATTTAAAATAATCTTTATTCTAGTGACATCTCTGAAAACCTTGTCAAATAATATATTAGTTTATGAGATATTGTTGAATAAACAGAGCGCCGATTTTTTTTGGTTTCTCAATATTTCCAGCATTAACGACCTGTCGCGCGGATCGAGTCTTGCGATGAGTCTCTCTTACGTAAATAAACATTACTAAGTCTCTCTCACGTAAATAAACATTACTAGTGCTATATGCATTTGATTGGGTGAGTGTCATGAAGCATTGATTTGATCGTAGCATTCCTTTGTTTATTTTACGTAATGTTAAGTTTATCTCCTTTATTTAATGAGTCTCCTTAAGAGTAATGACTATTATTTATTATCAGAAAATTACTAAAGTGTCATGTTTACTTGGTGTTGTAATAAAATATCAGTGGTTCTAAACAAAATATGTGTTTAAACTTAGAAATTAAAAAACGCTGAAATTGTGCCGCGCACAGGATTCGTGGAATTTGATTTTTAACGCGGTGAACAGGTTAATAATCGAAATCGGTCGTAAATTAATAATAAAATATACTTAATGCGAATCAACGTTTCCTCCGTTGCATCCGTACATTATTTCAAAAACCTTTACCTTTTTGGCTTCTCTCAAATTCTTTTTATTTCCTTAAATGTCTTGATAAAATATGATTTTTTAACACAGCCTCTTAAACACATTTTAGTTAAACTTGCGTTGAAGGTTAAGTTAGTAAAAAATTTAAAAAAAAATCAAAAAGTATTAAAATAATGGAACCCAATAATTGGTTTTATTGAATAAAGTAATCAATAATACAAAAGTTTGCCAAATACTATACTTATATACACATTTATATCTTAAAACTAATCTAATTTATATATTATTATTATTAACTAACTTAATTAAAATTTCCTATATGTAATTGTATTTTTCATAATCTTAATATTTAATTTCTTAAAAATAGTGAATGCCTTCATACTAATTAATAACTAGATAACAATACATACAACAAATTATTTTAATAGTAAAATCAAATCAAATAAAATTAAACATTAAACAATAATTTAGAAATAAATCAATTCATTCAAAATATTGACAATGTGGTATCCTTATTTTTATTTTTGATGTTGGTGTGTTTTTACGGACAACCTCGCTAGCGTTGTTGATAAGATGAATATTTTCCAATCTGGGAGTAGCGTATTTTATTGCCGTTCCAATCTGATTTTCATTTCAAATACATTAAACACTTTGTGTTTAGTTGGAAGATAAGATGAATGTTTTGATAAGATGAATGTTTTCCAATCTGGGAGAGTAGCGTATTTTATTGCCGTTCCAATCTGATTTTCATTTCAAATACATTAAACACTTTGTGTTTAGTTGGAAGATAAGATGAATGTTTTCCAATCTGGGAGAGTAGCGTATTTTATTGCCGTTCCAATCTGATTTTCATTTCAAATACATTAAACACTTTGTGTTTAGTTGGAAGATAAGATGAATGTTTTCCAATCTGGGAGAGTAGCGTATTTTATTGCCGTTCCAATCTGATTTTCATTTCAAATACATTAAACACTTTGTGTTTAGTTGGAAGAGTATGACACAAGAAAAAATAAAATGAAAATATGTATTATGTAATACAAACACATCATCATGTCCTTTGCGGGGTAGGCATAAATAACAAATCTTAGAACTTTCTATTGAAAAACACAACTTTCTCCTCGTCCACATTCCTATATCATTCCAAACACACATTTCTTTATTTATAATTTTACTTTATTTTCTTTAAAGTCCAGTCCATTTGATCCCAACGTCTTTTCATAAATCAACCTCTTCCAAGCACACTTGCACTTCCTACTCGTATACTCGCTTTTTCATACTTTCATTATTCATTCTCTCCACATTTTAAACCCATCTTAAAGCTTATTTTTCTATCTTAGTGAATACATAAATGTTATCCTTGCATTTATTTCTGATCTATAATACAAATATAAAGTGAAAGTGTAATACAATACAAAATAGTTTGTAGATGCACTTTATAAAATTGTTTGTTTTTTTTAGTAAATTTAATTACAAGCATTCAAGATTTTTTTAGGACACTGAATATCGAATGTCAAATTAAAAGTTTTTAAGTAAATGCAAACTGAATGTTCATTCCATTAGAAATTTCCTATGGGAAATAAGAAAGAGCTTTCACGAAAAATAAACGCCTGGAGGTGAGCAATGCTCTTCTTCTTTGTAGGAAATTTTATTCAGTGTGCACACAACTTGGGAAGATTGAGACGTCTAACTGAGAATAACATTACGAGAAGACGTCTAACAAGTTATTTAAATGACGTACCATATCTTTGACATTCGTATACTGTTTTGTAATATGAATACTCTCATTTGGTTAGTCAAATATATTAACGGTTCAATTTATCGGTTACATAATAATTGTGAAATAAATTACAAAACAAGGATCAGCTATACATTTAACTGTTGATATCGTCACGAATTAATGCTTAAATAAAAATTGCTTTATAAATTTAAGCGTCGTTTTATTTTCCAAGTATAAGAACAGTGAAATAAGTAAGCTTTTAATATTGTAATTTATTTTTAACAAACACTGTTTATTCCACTTTTTTATGACGGTATAACCCTACCGGTTTCAAGGCTTTCACCTCATCTTCAGGGGAGTACAAACAAGACTAAATGCTGTTCGAATTGGCACCGACATAGACACTTCAACGGTTGGAGGCGGGAGGGGTGAGGGGAAGGCTAGGTATAATTTCGGCCAGGAGCGGGGAGATTTTGGGGAAATAACTATTCAACAGATGCTCCGATCGGTATACTGACTTAGAAATTTCTAGGGCCTCTAATCTGTCCAATTTATTTCCGTTGCCGCTAATATGTAAGAATTTGGCATCATCGATAGAAAAAGTATGATTCTCACGGTGACAATGATTGGCCATTTCAGAATAAATTAGAGGATTTGTTAAGGCAGATTGGTGTTCACGAAATCTCTTTTCAAAAGATCTTCCTGTCTTTCCTATATAGAAATTATCACAGTCAGCACATAAAAGTTTATACACACCACTGTTGCTAAGTATTCCATTTTTGCCTTTCCCATTAAATAAGAGTTTCCGGAGATTAAAGTTAGTGTAAAAAGCTGGCTTTATGTGACTTGGAATATTTTTGGTTATTTCATTTGATATATTTTTTTTAAATAGGACTTTGCTCCATTTATAGGTATGCTTATAGGTGTCGTTAAATATATAATCTTTTATAAGTTTCTTTTTTGTTTTGTTTTTTAAAAGTGAATCAATGAGGCTTCCAGGATAGCCATTATTTGTAGCAATTTTTTTGATGGTTATTAATTCCTTTTTAAAATTGTCGTCGGTTAATGGGACACTGAGCAATCTATGAAGCATACAGTTATAGGCGGCGAATTTATGATTATTAGGATGGTTGGAAGTTGCTGGAATTATAGAGTCTGAATAAGTATTTTTCCTATATATATCAAAGTCAAATGTGCCTTTTTTCCGAGATAATGTTAGGTCCAAGAAATTTAATTTTCCGTCCTGTTCTGTTTCTAATGTAAATTTTATAAAACTTTCTATAGAATTTAAATATTTAAGAAATTGGTGTAATTGTCTATCGGTACCCGTCCAAACACAAAGAATGTCAAATGCATACCTAAACCAGCACAAAACATTTTTGGTTTACTTAAACTTACTCCTAAAAATACATTTTTCAAAATAGTTCATAAATATTTCACTGAGAAGGGGATATTTTTCCTCCTGATTTGAATATACTTGAGGTTAGCCTTTTATGAAAAAAATATGGGTATTTGAACACTTCAGTGTCTTTTATACAGTATTTTTAAATTAGTTTATTCATTGTGTCTTATTTTTTAACTCAGTCATTGAATACAATAAAACCTGGTAGGACAATTTAAACGTAAATATCTCTTTCAACTAACCAGAAAGATGCCCAAGCAAAAACCAAACAGGGACCAAATACGTAATGAAATATGGGGTTGAATGTGAATATAAATTAGGATCAAGAAGAACACTCTGGTTTGGACATGTAGAACGAATAAATGAAGACAGACAAAACTAAACACATATGTAGTGCAAACGTGGGTGGAAGGCGTGGTAGAAAAATATAAAAAAAGTATGGTTGGACCAAGTATATGATATAGAAATTCAAGAAGAAGAAGGAAATGGAAAAAGGAAGAGAAATTGTAGGTTACATGACAATGTGTATGGATGTAGGAGAGGCGAAAGATGTGTGTCGTAATATGTAAATCTGGCGCTTTTTGTTTTCTGCCTACTCCGACAGGGAAACGGCATGATGTTGTTTGTATGTATGTTATTCTTTTGAAAATAGTAAGAAAAATATGAAAGTCGGAAAACAAAAGAATGAATATCATAGCGCGTGCAATAATAATATATAAAGCAATAATATTTTGAAGGTCAGAAATGAATATCTTTAAAGCGAGAAAATGATTTGGATTATATGCTATGAAAAAGCACATCTTAGCTTAGTACTCTTTATATATTTTCCTAAGCACATTTAGAACATCTGTCCGGATTTTTTTGTTGTTGTAATAGAAAATTTCTTATGATTTGTTTCACTTAGAAACGTTATCATCATCATCATCAATGGCACTACAGCCCATTGTGGGCCCCGGCCTCCTCCAGCAGTCGTTGCCATTCCCCCCTATCCTGGGATGCACTCCTCCAGCCCCTGATGCCAATCACGTTTGCATCATTCTGCACCGCATCCATCCACCTAAGCTTTGGTCTGCCCACGCTACGTCTTCCTTGGGGCTTGGAAAAGAGTACTTTGTTAGGCATTTCCTCTTCTCCCATTCTTGCTACATGCCCCGCCCAACGTAGCCTCCCAATTTTGATGTATTTTATAATGTTGGGCTCTTTGTATATGCTGTATAACTCCTCATTATATCTCACTCTCCAAGATCCATTTTCCTGTATGGGTCCGAATATTTTTCTGAGTATTTTTCTTTCAAATATTAGAAGGGAAGATTCGTTCTTCTTACTCAATACCCAGCATTCAGACCCATATGTGAGGACAGGTCGTAGCAGTGTCTTATAAATGGTAAGTTTTGTCCTTCTGGACAACAACCGAGATATAAGGTGTTTTCTCAGACCAAAGAAGCATCTATTTGCCATGAATATTCGACGTTTAATCTCGATAGATGCATCATTAACACTTGTCACTATGGATCCCAGGTAGGTGAAGGTGTTTACACGTTCTATTGTATGAGAACTTATATTAATCGTGGTAGAAACGTTATAGGTCTCATTTATCATTTCATGTTTCATTTGTATGAAAACTTCTCTTCAATATTCTAGATAAATAAATATTTAAGTTTAAATTATGTAATATAAGTGATATAAAAAAATACATTTGCTTTTTGAAAATTGTCAAGATAATATAAATTATATAAGAGAGCCACGTGTATAAAAGCTGAAGCTTTTTCACCACCAATGTGAGTTTTTCATGAATAATGTCTACCTCAAGGGAATTAAAAGACCCGCGTCAGTTGTAATTGATTGTTGAGAAACGTATAAATAATGTATTTATTTACTCCATTAAAGGTGAAAATAAATATATTTTTCGGTTTAAGAAAAGTTTTGCAGATTTCTACTAACGTTTTGGGAATTAATCTAGCATATTTAACATTATTTATCAAAATCAAAATGATAAAAATGAGATAAAAAAAAAACATTTAAATTCAACAAATAAAGAAAACCTCACTTAAGTCACTACACTAATTATATTCTATTAAGACAATTCGTTTTTTTTTGTATGGCACATGAAAGTCTCAGGTTAGGTAAGTACAATATGAGGTAGATACATATGTTGCCAATATAGTGACAAAAATAAAAAGTTAAAACCTTTAAAATATTTTAGGTTTGTATTAATTTTTGTTAACGTTTTAACTCTTGCAGTTATGAAAATGACTTCAAAGAGGAGAGAATATTTTTTTTGTTGATATATTTCATAATTTATTCGTTATTCAAAATCTTATTTTGTTAGTGACACCTTGTATCCTGTTCCCGTATTTTAACGCATAAACTAGATTTACGTTTACTCCCGTTCCCGTGATCAATATTTCTTCTAAAAAATGATATGTTGCTGACATCTAGCGAATATTTTTGTGAACAATTCAACCTTGAATTGGCAGCCTACGGATTCATGATTCTTAACATAAAAACACTCGAGTGAAAATATGGATGCATTGATGAAAATATGTATGAATTGATGTGTGTATATTAGAATTTTTGTATGATTGATGTAGATTAGAATTTATGTATGATGTAGATGAATTTATGGAAACATGGATGAATTGATTTATGATGTAGAATCTGGCGTCGCGTCATCAGTGTGCAGTGAAGTGTCAGATTTGGACTGTTATTATTTGCTCCAAGTGTCAGATTATTTGCTCCAAACATCCGTTTATACACATACATGCATACCACAAACCATTTTCTTGTTGGGGTAGACATATAAGGTAGAGGGTCTAATTTGCGTGTAATGACATTCTTCCATCGTCTCCTCAACAATTATGCATTTATCGGCCGTCTTCTATCACGTGAAGTCGTTAATAAACATGTCCAAACAACCAAATGTTATATTTTACCCTATTTAACACATCAGATTTTAATAGTTAATAATATTAATAATGCCATATATTGAAAGTTAAAATAAAGCATTTAAGTGTATTTTTATTGGTTTATATGACATCATAACATATATTTATATAAGCTTCGCATGATTCACAAAAAGTTATTATTTAATTCAAATCAGATGTCATCAAAACGTTGAGACTCGTCTTCTACGGTTTCCCCGTCAGGTATCATTTCGGAGACATCACATATGTTTTTCAGCCCACACATTATTAAAAAAAACATAATTATAAAGTATTTATTCAACTTGCATCCAAAACATTTACAAATACTTCTTAAAAATATTTTTAACAGACCAATGATAACGGCCTCCGTGGATTTGTTGCTAAGACGCCTGTCTTCCAGTCCGGACGTAGCGGATTAGATTCTTGATGGAACCAAGCTTTTATATACTCGTAAGAAGGATTCTAGTCCGGTTTTCTTTTCCAGTTTTCATTTAACCTTTCCTTCCCTGTGTTGGGTATCTTCTACACGTTGCTTCTAATAACCATCAATATCTCTATAAATATAATAAATACAAGGTTAAGATTTTAGGTATTCCTCCATAATATATTTACGCATTGATTTAAAAAATAATATTAATAATAATCAGAATTTATCGACTACATCGAGGTGTTTTGTAAAAATCGAAAACAAATTCGCATTTAAACGCTGCGAGTGCCTCGTCTTGACGATATGTGAATAGTATGCGGGAAGCGCGACACTATATTCGCATCTCACTCTTGCATACTAGACTGAATTGCGAGGAGCTGAATTGTCTCAACGTCGCAAGCATAAGCGTAAGCGCTGGGGTATGCAACTGACGTTCGGCGCCAATAGTAGCTTCTAGGCTTGCAAATAGGTTAGACGTACGCCCGTTCCGTGAACGTTGCCAGATGGTTTTTTAATGTTTTCAGCAAATAAATCTCAATTATTATAATTTTTAACTTCAATTATAATTAATTAAGGGGATTATATATGAATGTTCTTATTTTTCCGATTTAAAATCGCTAATTTTTTATTGCGTACTCACTACCCAACACCGGAGCACGCGTATTATTTTTATCACCGTAAGGGAAGGGTTAAAGTCTCGTCATATTTCTGGTTGGTATACAACGGAAGTGCCATACAATACAATCAAATTGCAGGATATATTCATACGCACATACATTCATGTGTGTACATAAATACACAAGACACCCGTGCTTACCTATATTACATACATAAAATATAGACTCATCTTAAAATTATAATTTTTTTATCTCACATTCATCCTTTACTGTAAAAATGACGTTCCTTTTTCTGTTATCCTTTACTATCCTTCACTAATTAAATCACTTTTTTTGAAATAACTGGCATTATGTACAAAAAGATTATTTTATTTTCTTTACTAGGCTTATTTTGAAAAACCCATTTCCAGCTATAATTCTTCCTTTTCTAAAAGCGCCTAAAAACGTGAAACAAATTAACATCAGTTTGGTATTTTCCCGTTCATTTGTAACTAGATTATGAGAACCGCCAAAATGAAACAAATTTTCATCTCTTCTTCACTAATAAGTCCATCTCTCTTTTTTCCTACCTTTTTTACAACAAAAAATGTTTGCTCTAATGGCCTAGTTCTTTCGCAGTACAAATTTTTAGAAGATAAAAAACCACCCAAGATAAATGGTTTCTACCACTACTGACAAGAATTACAGGGCTGCTGTCAGATATTTTTATTTCGTCAATTATGCATTCTAAATGTTAAATGAATATCAATGTTACAAAATAAACATATCAATGGCGTTTTGGTAAAGAGGTACAAGTCATCAATTACTTATTTGTCAGTTTGAAGTTTTGCAACACTTGTATTCCTGAAATACAGACCTTAAGGTAAATTTTAAAGGTAAACTATATATACATAAATTATTGATGTATTCAAAGTTTACCTTTAAAATTTACCTGATGTCTGTATTTCAGGAATACAAGTGTTGCGAAACTTCAAACTGACAAATAAGTAATTGATGACTAGTACTTCTTTACCAAAACGCCATATTATATTGGTGTTAAGGTTTATAATAACAAATGGGATTTATATTTTTTTGGACTTCTTATAACGTATGTAGTTACATTTATCGAGAGTTATATTCTCTTTCAAAAAATGATTTTATTTATTTTGTAAACACTTTTGGGATGAAATAAAATCCAAATTAAATTTCGTGGTCCCAAAAACATACATTTTCTTTATTATATTCCAGATGTACTATTACTATCTAAATAATATTTTTAGTATTTGTTTTACTATTGAGATAATTAAACCAATAACTTATCAACAACCTTCGTAGCTTAGATGATAAGGCGTCTGTTTTCCGACCCAGGGGTTGTTGGTTCGATTCTCATGGCTGCAAACAATAACTCTTTAAAATCTTTCTGGTTGATTGGAAGAGATTGCTATATGGAAAAAAGACAGTCAAATTGTTTTGTAAATATTTTAAGGGTACATAAATTACATAATATAGGTTATCCTTCGTGATCGAGTATGACTTTTATCCTGTAAATGGATAACTCCAGAACATATATTGGTTTATTATGTACAAGCTGTTGCACTTCAGCGTGTATGTAATTTTGACAGATAACACCCGAGATTCTGATGGCAAGGAGATTAAAGTTTTAAGATCATCGACATATTCCATCTGTTGCTGCCTTCCGTTACGCAGAATATATTTATCAACTATTCATAGACTTCAAGCAGGCCTATGACAGCATTATTAGGGGAAAACTGTATGACATACTCTTAACATTTAATATACCCGCATACAAGTAAGGCTTATAAGGGCTACAATGAGTATCACAAAGTGTAGAGTTAAGATAGGAGGAGAGCTCACAGACGAGCGTATCGTATCTCAAGGTCTCAAACAGGGGGACGAACTGGCTCCTACACTTTTCAATCTGAGTCTGGAATATGCCATCAGAAAGATACACCATAATAATGCAAACACCAATATATGCTCCCAAAACAGCCAGATAGTCGGGTATGCAGATGACCTCAATATAGTAGGGAGATCCCTGACAGCCATACAAGAAGTATTTGAAACCTTGGAGACAGCGGCCAAAGAAGTTGGACTAGAAATTAATGAAAATAAGACAAAAATCATGAAACAGAGTAGGACCAAAATCATGAAACAGACAATGGTTCACAAGGTAACATTAGATTCAAGGATGAATTTGACTTTGAGGTAGTGCAAGAGTTCACCTACCCGGGTTCAACTATAACGAAGGAAAATTAGGAGCATGCTGAGATTAAGAGAAGAACAGGGTATCAAACATTCTTCTCCCTACTACCGGTGTTCAAGTCCAGAAGTGTCCATAGAAAAACCAAAGTCACCCTGCACAAAACAAATATTAGTACAGTGGTAACATATGGATGCGAAGCATGGACACTGACAGCTAAATCCGCATAGTTGCTGGATGCCGTGGAGAGAAGAGTACTGCGTAGGATCCTGGGCCCCGTGAATGACGGCGAAACCTGGCGAATACGATACAACGACGAGCTATATAATATCTACAAAGCTCACAGGCTATCTGTACATGTCAGACTGAGCAGATTGAGATGGACCGGACATGTGCAGAGAATGCCGTCATCGCGAGCACCCAAAATAATTCTGGAAGGCCACCTGAATGGGAGAAGGAGAGTGGGTAGGCCAAGGCTGCGATGGGAGGACGAAGTTGAGAGGGACGCAACCCGGCTGCTTCAGGCGCAGAATTGGGGGGTCGAAGCGGAAGACAGGAGAAGTTGGAGGCGAAGGTTGACGGAGGACAAAGCTCGATATGGGCTGTAAGACGAACGAAAGAAAGGAATATAAAATATTAAAAAATATAAGTTATGATGTAAAATGGTCTAAGAGTAAAATCAGTCCAGAATAAGGGGGGGGAGCATTAACCACCATTAAAAATATCATTTTCAGTAAAACTATTAGTTTAATTATAAGAAATTTATTCATTAAGATAAAAATATGCAATAAAGAATTAATTAAAGTATATTGTTTTAATCGTATAAATTGACATATGATTTTTTCCACAGAAACCCATCTATTATTTAACTCAAGGCTATTACAAAATAAACAAATCCAGCTTTCTCCGGTCCTGATGTCCAGAACTGCCAGTCTCCATTAATACAGCAGTAGTTTCGTGGCGTCAGGTTGGTTACACTGACAACCAGCCCAGCGGCGGGAAACTTACGCCTCTGTCCGAAATAAATTAAAAGAGATGGGTAGAGATATCTCTGCTTACTCGGCACTTTTCCGATCGATGGGCTTATTTTCATTACTTATTTTATGTTTATACACTATGAGTTATGTATGTTATAATACCAGCCTTCGAGATAAGGACAAAACGCGTTGAGTGAATTCTGATCAATTCACATTTACCTGAACACCTCTCTTTTTTATGTATAGTTAAATATATTGAATTGATGTAAAATAAAAGTAAACATACCGTCGAGCCAAATCCATGTCGGGGTAGACAGAGAGGAAAGGAGGTCAAAATCTTGACACAGATCCTTCCCCTCTTATTCATCCATACACCTTCTTACAAAACTCCTAGGATATCTCTAACTTACAAAATTTGCTTCTTTCAGAATATCCTTCAGTTGATCCAACTTTACTTTTCTTGCTCTTATTCTACCACCCCTTCAACTCACATTTGTACTTAATATTTGTTATGCTTAGTTTTTCTTCATTCATTCGTTCCACGTGCCAAAATCTCAAATTCATATTCATCCCTAATCACAGTCTTCCGTATCCTGCCATACATTGTCCCGTCATTTATTATTCTCGGAGCACGCACTGTTACACCATTTATTGAGCTCCTTTCAGTTTTTCTCCATGTCCTCGTTTCCCTCCCATACATCAAAGTTAGTACTACTATACTATTGGGGATCATCTTAGCAGATTTTGATAATATCCGGTTCCAGTAAACATATTTTAGAATCCCATTGACTTTTTTTCCTATCGCTACACGCCGTTCAATATCCCCCTTGACTCTACCATTCTCTGAGAAAATATAACCCAAATACCAGAATTCTTCAGCGTGCACCTTTCTTTCATTGTCCATTTATATATGGCATTCTTTTTTTCCTGTCATATTTACTTTTTTTTTCGAAAATGGCATCTGATTTAAAAAAAAACTCCTAGGAAAAGTGGTATTCAAACCTGTTAAGATGATAGACAGTCCACAACAATATTTTAGTATCAACTTTAATGTGTGGAAGTTAAATGTGGATGTAAAAAAAAAATTAAATGAGAAAACTAAATGTGGTGATGCGTGCATTGAGAAAAATGTTAAACGAGACGACTCAATGTTGTAGTTACTATATGCATACATTGAGAAAAATATAAAAAAGAGACGACTGAATGTTGTAGTGATACGTGCATGAAGAAAATATTAAACGAGACGACTTAATGTAGTAGTGATGCGTACATTGAGAAAATATTAAACGAGACGACTAAATGTTGTAGTGATGCGTGCATTGAGAAAATATTAAACGAGACGACTAAATGTTGTAGTGATGCGTGCATTAAGAAAATATTAAACGAGACGACTATATGTTGTAGTGATGCGTGCATTGAGAAAATATTAAACGAGACACTAAATGTTGTAGAGAAGCGAACATTGAGAAAATATTAAACGAGACAACTAAATGTTGTAGTGGTACGTGCATTGAGAAAAATACGAAATAACGTGAAGAAAATATATGAGCTGATGTAAATTGAAAAAGAGGTTTTTGTATGTCGAACGAATGAATATACTCGTATAATACAATACAGATGTAGGTGGAAGTTGCAGTAGAGGAAAGGCCAAGTAAAATATGCTTGGATAAAAGTAATTATATTCTGGAAGAAAGAAACCTTCAAAGTCAGAAAAGTTATACGATACAGTGTATGAATGTAATGTATTGTAGATAAAATATATGTGTCGTGGTAGAAAGACTGATGCTCTTTTTTATCCATCCCGACAGGGAAACTGCATGCTGTAATTCTGTATCAAAACAACGTTCGCCTTAAAACACTGCAAAAAATATTTCTAAACGCCAAGCCAACAATAAGTTCATGTGAAAAAATGCCTCAAATTTAAGCCGTGACACTTGGGTTCTAAGCAAGCATGTAAAACATTTGACTGCGGTGGGGAAAAAACTATATATTCCTTTTTGTTGAAGTGTATTACTTATTTCAAAGTATTAAAAGTAAACGATACTTAAATTTATCCTAAAAATCAGAAGTTTATTATTTTTATTGCGTACGTGTAAAGACGTTTTCTCGTTTATTTTAAAGTTCATTGTTAAAACTAAAATTGGTGTCGACTTGAAAATTTTCATTAAAATTGAACTACTTTTGACTTAATGATAATAATTCTTAGAATTTACTAGCCAAATTAATGAACCCTGAAAGCCTAAGAATCCATCAATACATATTGTCCGATATAATACCAAGGGCACCAACGTGAATTTTAAACATTTCTCAAGAATGTTTCATTTTAATAGTCATTAAAATTCGTTTACAAAACTTTTTGACACAAATCAAAATATTTTTTTTAATCTCTTATTAAGTGTGAAGCCGATTTTCTAATTTGGATGTAGTAATTTCTAAAAGAAATTAATTAAACATTATCAAAATATATGTTTTTTTCTTCGCTACATACAACACACTATAAGGTCAAAGATAAATTAATTTTAAACAATGAAAATTTGACCTTTTGTGTAAACAGAAGACCTCAAAGCTTTTAGCTGAGTTTTCATTGTTTTATTTTAATTAATTAATTTTTTTCTGCTGATAATTATTTATATAAAATCTTATTTAGTTTTTCTTTTAATTTCAAGTCAAAATATTAGGTCCTTACATATGAAATTGGCGTTTTGCCGTACTGGCAACTTTGATCTCAAATATCTTCTCTTTGGTAAGGAATTCCAAATTAAAATTTTTACAGCTATTTACTCAAGTATTTGTGTTTCGAAAATTATAATTCATTTGTTTTTTCCTCAATTGTTTTTTTTCTTTGCGTCACTCAGTTTACAAAATGGAAAACTTGAAATATCGCGTTATTTACGAGTACGAGTTCCACCGTGGCACCAGTGCCGCAGAAACGGCTCGAAGGATTAATGATGTGTATGGCGACGGTGCCGCAAAAGAAAACACAGTGCGTTTTTGGTTCCAACGTTTTCGTTCTGGAAATTTCGACCTGCAGAAAAAGCCCCGTGGACGGCCGGAGACCAAAGTTGATAATGAAGAATTGAAGGCTATTGTGGAAGCGGATCCATCGCAAACCACGTCCGAGTTAGCTGCAGGCTGCGGTGTTAGTGATAAAACTGTTTTAATCCACTTGAAGCAAATTGGGAAGGTGAAAAAGCTTGAAAGGTGGGTACCTCACGAATTGAGTGAAGCAAATCAACAAACGCGCGTTGACTGCTGCGTTGCATTACTCAACCGGCACAATAATGAAGGGATTTTGAATCGAATCATTACCTGTGATGAAAAGTGGATCCTGTATGATAATCGGAAGCGCTCATCGCAATGGCTGAACCCTGCCGAACCAGCCAAACCATGCCCCAAGCGAAAATTGACTCCAAAAAAGTTACTTGTGAGCGTTTGGTGGACTAGTGCTGGTGTCGTTCACTACAGCTTTCTTAAATCTGGCCAGACGATTACGGCAGATGTCTATTGTCAGCAACTGCAAACCATGATGGAAAAGCTAGCTGCTAAACAACCGAGGCTGGTTAATCGCTCTAGGCCACTGCTGCTTCATGATAACGCTAGACCACACACTGCACAACAGACGGCTACCAAATTAGAAGAGCTTCAATTGGAATGTCTAAGACATCCACCGTACTCTCCGGACCTTGCCCCAACAGATTACTATTTTTTTCGAAATTTGGATAACTTCTTGCAAAGGAAAAAATTCAACTCCGATGGGGCAGTCCAAACCGACTTCAAAGATTTTATTGATTCCCGTCCGAATGGTTTTTTTAGTAAAGGGATCGATGAACTACCTATGAGATGGCAAAAGTGCATAGATAGCAATGGTACATACTTTGATTAAATAAATATATTATATTAAAAAAAATCAACTTTATGTTCCTCCCAAACAAAACGCCAATTTCATATGTAAGGACCTAATATTTCGCATAAGTATTCAATTGAGTTTCAAATTTTTTGAACAGAATAATTAATCTGAAATGGAAAAAAACTTAAATTAGAATAATAATTACTTTTTCTAAAAGCAAAAACCTAAAATCAATAGAAAAATATATTTCGTGATAGAAAGTGGTATATATATCATCATCATCATCATTGTCAACCAGGGTCGATCCACTGCTGGATGAAGGTCTCCCCAAGTTGACTCCAAACAGTTCAGTCCTTTGCTCGCCGATGCCACGTGATGCTGCCATGCTTCCTGATTTCGTCCATCCAGCGTACCTTCGGTCTTCTTCTAGGCCTCTTTATGCCTCTTGGGTACCATTGGATTATTTACTGACATTCTGGCTACGTGTCCGGCCCATTGCCACTTCATTCTTTTGCATACCTTTATAACGTCTTCTACCTTGGTTATATTGCGAATCCAGGTGTTTCGTTTACGGTCTCTTTTAGTATATCCTAACATGCGTCTCTCTATGCCCCTTTGTGCGGTCTGGAGCTTTTGCGTGTTCTTTACTGTGAGCGTCCATGTCTCGCAGCCATACGTAAGTACTGGAAGAATGCACTGATTGTAGACCCTTCGCTTCAAGGATATTGGGAGATTACTTTTGAAGATGTTGTTCAAACGTCCAAATGAGCTCCACGCCAGTTTTGTCCTTCGTGCTATTTCCTCCGATATGCCACCTACAAAGGAAATAAGTTGGCCCAGATACACATATTCCTGGACAAGTTCTAGCGGCTTTCCATCTACGTTTATTGGTTTTGGTGTAGCAAAGCCGTGCATCATATATTTGGTTTTTGAAATATTCATTTTTAAACCAACTCCTTTGCTGACCTCTTCCAATTCTTGCAGTTGGTGCTGAAGATCATTCGGGTTTTGTGAGAATATAACGATATTGTCTGCAAATCTCAAATGGCTCAGGTATTTTCCATCAATCGCCAGCCCTTTATTTTCCCATTCTAGTTTTTTAAATATGTATTTCAGTGTAGCTGTGAATAATTTTAGGGAAATAGTGTCTCCTTGACGAACTCCCTTATCGATTCGGAAGGTTTCTGAGGATTTGTGGAGATGTATTTTTGATGTTGCATCCTTATAGATGTTATTGAACAACTGAATGTATGCTCTATCAATACCTTGTGTCTTTAGAGCTTCTAGTATGGCAGCTTTTTTGACTGAGTCAAATGCCTTTTCGTAGTCCACAAAGGCTAGGTACAGAGGGAGTTCGTATTCCTCACATCGTTCTATTATTTCTCGCAGCACCTGAATATGATCCATGGTACTGAAACCCTTCCTGAATCCAGCCTGTTCTCGTGGTTGATTCGTGTCAAAAGTACTCGAGAGTCGGTTAGTTAAAATCTTGGTAAACATTTTGTGAAGGATAGGTAGCATGCTAATTGGACGGTAGTTCTTAAGATCCTCTTGATCGCCTTTCTTATGGAGAAGTATTACAGTTGCAGATTTCCAATCTTCTGGAATGTCTTTTTCTTGAAGGCACTTGTTGAAAAGTGTTGATAAGATGGTATCCACTTCTCGACCTGTTTGTTTAAGGACATCAATGGACAAACCGTCGGTACCAGTGGCCTTACCGGATTTCATTCCGTTGATTGCGTACCTTTTTACGTTACATAATAATTATTATATAAATCACCACCAAATGGGAAAGAATTCACAGCCATTACTCAAGAAGAAGAAGAATTTATAGGTAATTTAACGGTACCGATATTTTGCGTAACTTGTACAATTATTTAATTAGAATAAACATGAGCCGTTTAGGCTTCTAGTCAACTCAAATTTAAAAATATACAGACTGCGTTTTATGTTCCAGGTCGATTTTGTTTGGCCGCCATTTGGATTTTGCTGTTATTTGTCAGTTTATATTTAACAGTCGTGGAGAGTGGTCAATATCAATTATGTAGCATCTAACTCCACAATAACGTGTTGAAGTTATAAAAACGTTTTATTTAAATAATTGTTCAATTGTGAATACGCGAGGAAAATTGCGTGTTTTTTTTTAAATTTATATCATGTGCACAAACAAGTCAACCATTCAGCGTGTAATTTATAATTTTGAAAATTTGCATACACTGGGAGATAAAACAAAGTCTGGACGACAACGTAGCCATCGTATGCCAGAAAAGATTGATGCAATGAGGCAGAGTGTTGGTGAACGCCCGTGCACAATAATTGGGAATGTCTCCAGGAAAATAAGCGGCGGTGAAATTGAAGTATAGGTCGGTATAGACGACCATCATTTTTGGCAAAAAATCATCATGAGGGACGAGGCACGTTTCGACTTGGCTGGCTTTGTTAACAAACAGAATAGCCGCTATTGGGGTACTGAAAATCTTCAATTGATACACCAACGACCATTACACCCTCGTAGAGTGACTATATGGTGCGAAATTTGGGCCGGCAGCATCATTAGGCCATATTTCTTTGAGGATGCCAGAGGCAATGCAGTAACAGTTACTGGTGATCGCTATCGTGACATGTTGGAAAGGTGAACACCAAAAAACCAACCACAATCCCGATACTTAAGGACATCATTCGAAAATAAATTGCTGAAATAACACCAGAAGTCCGCGAGAATGTTATGAAAAATATGCTTGAAAGAGCTCGCGTTTGCGCCACGGCCAGAGGCGGCCACTTGACCGACATTATATTTCATACATAATGGTAAAGACCATATAATCAATCAATTAACTATAAATTATAAAATTGTGTTTAATTTAAAAGTTATTAAAAAAAACATCGACCTGGAACATAAAACGCTCCCTGTAGTTAAATAAATACAAAAAACTTTCAGATATACACAACAAAGGGCAATTACGCAAAATACGAGCTTTGAAACAAGAAGGCCAGAATCCAGCGCGATATTCCTACTGAGTGTACTTCAAGGTAGTTTTAATTACCAGCACCACTAGAATAGTTTTAATTACCAACGAAACTAGAATAGTTTCAATTACCAACGTAACTAGAACAGCGCAATTTAAATAAAATTAATGTATATGCTCCCGCAGCTGTTCAGAAAATCACATTGTTCTATTATGCAAATCAACTTACAGAACAAATATCATGACTGAACACTTAACAGTTATGCGTGGTAAAGAGATATTCAATCAACTGAATTCCATTCGCATCGTCCATCGGTTTGAAAAGAATCCTGGCTGATATTCTTAATTGCGAACAAAATTAATAATTCCAGACTTACTACATGTATAACATGAAAAATCTACGTGTCCAAGTGGCCACTAAAAAAAAAGAAAAACGCGTATTTCTTTTATCAGCTCTTATACATTAGAGATTATTTGTTTTTCTGTGAATTTATTTATTCATTTGAATTGTGTATAGTCAATTCCGACTTTTTACGCAGTTAAAATGACCGACACAATTAAAAAAAAAAATACCTACATACTATCATATATAAAAGCACATAACAAGCCAGGGCTCAGAAAGCGGAGGGCTGCATCCCGCGCATGGAAGGAAGAATAACAGCATCCTCACGAAAAAAATTAGTTCAGAAAAAAAACGAAAATATACACAATTACCTTACTTAATAAAACACAACAATCTATACAATTATCTAAATGAAATCCTAAGTTAAGAAAAAATATTAACTAATAACTTGGTAAAATTAAAAGATCAAATTTACGACAATGCAAATAGTTTAAGTGAAAGCATTTTCCTATTTGGTGGTGATTTATATAATAATTATTATGTAACGTAAAAAAATATGTTTTGATAAATCTTGTAAGTTGTAAAATTAATATCGCACGGAACCGTCTCTCGTACGCCAGACTCATGTAAAGGGCAGATCACAAAACAATAAGTCATGATTGATTGCTCGAAAAGTACGATGTTGATTAATATTAATCAAAACTTGGCTCATTCATTTGAAATCATTGACTTTTTGAGTTTCTTCTTACGCTAAAACTAAGAACTGAAATTAATTATAATTAAGTTACAGTTCAATAACTTGATCAGATTGAAATTCATGGATGTTGTTGTTATTAATCTTAGTTAAGTTTTATTTAGGTTATTTTGAAAGTTCAAAGATTTTAATACATTGATGTGTTATTTTATAATTTCACTTTAAATTTACTAACAACAGTCAACTTTAAATATATATATTATATTATGCCAATTTTTGGGGATGAAAACAGTTTTCAGTTATTTTATGAGTTTTAATTTTGTTTAAGTGGATTTAAATTTCAGTCCAAATAATTTGACTTGGAAAGTAAATATTAATATAACAATTATTCAGATGATGGCGAGCTTAAGGAGATTTTCGTTTATAAATTCATTTACAGGCAGCTTATGAGCACTTCAAAAATCGAGTAAGATCAGTATTGATAAGAGCATTACTGCTCTTACTGGAAAGAGCATTGATGCCGAAATAGATATATTATATATCTAGACTCTTTATCGTTAACACCGAGGAAAATTTTGGTTGCACGTAGGTTTTTTTGACACTTGTGCCTATTAGCATATTCCTTCTGGCTATACCCAGAGTTGAAAAGTCCACTATAACACCATTCAACCATCTTTTATTTGGTCTCCACGCATTCTTATACTCCATAAGACCATTTTCCTTGAAGGATCAGTATGCTGCACGCGGTGTTAATGTCCAAGCTAGCGCGTTCTAGTGATTGAAGGTTTATACCAAATATATGTTTCTAAACATGTGCAGATGCGTGGAAGTTCTTTATCTAAAGGCCACAGCCACCAACTTTTCGTAATATTTTAAATCGGTCAATAATAATGGGTTCAAATCCCTAGTTAGAGCGCCCTTGAGTCTGTTCTTTAAATGGCGCTTTATAAATTGTCCTTTAATTAGCGTTATTATTATTATGGATGGCACAAATAATGTATCTCGAGTCGTCTGCTACTAGATGTCCTTTATCGTTCCTCTAAAATAACTTTTCTTCTTATAAAATTTCAAACACAATAAACTCGTTAAAGTTAATTCGCGTTAATTGAGACCGCCTCAATAGATGGGCCACTGTAAATGAGGCTTATCTTAACAAACAATAGACCTTACTCGAAAAAATCTTTTTACTAATAGATATACACTATATAGTTTGTTGTTGAAAGACATAAATCTATTCACATAACACCCCAAAGTACTAAAGTCGTACGAAAAATTACCTAAGCATACTGAAAGAGGATATTGTTCCCTGTAATTAATTATTAATCTAAATTCATTCCTTTTCCTGGAAAGGCAAGAAAATAGGTTTTGTTTTCCATACATAATATATGTACAAGCATACGGTTAACTTAATCTGTTTTCTGGGATTAATTCTCTCAACTTGTTTATTACTTGACATGAAGTGATATGGTTTTCGTGTCTTCATTCGCAGTCTTAAGAAGTATTCTGGGATTAAATTTGTTTAGAAAGTTCACAACAGATGTTAGTTTGCCTTTTGAGTGACGCAATATTCTTATTGAACTAAGCAAATCGCCAAAAAATCTTACATAAGGAATTAAAACCATTTTTTTATTTTGATATACATTAAGATCATATATATATACATATCATCACGTATGCCCCTTGTGGTGTAGGTGGAGATAATATATATATATATATATATATATATATATATATATATATATATATATATATATATATATATATATATATATATATATATATATATATATATATATATATATATATATATATATATATATATATATATATATATATATATATATATATATATATATATATATATATATATATATATATATATATATATATATATATATATATATATATATATATATATATATATATATATATATATATATATATATATATATATATATATATATATATATATATATATATATATATATATATATATATATATATATATATATATATATATATATATATATATATATATATATATATATATATATATATATATATATATATATATATATATATATATATATATATATATATATATATATATATATATATATATATATATATATATATATATATATATATATATATATATATATATATATATATATATCTATATATTAAGATAGTTTTTCGGTTCACCGCGTATTGAATTTATAAGTAATTCGACGTTTCGTCCAGTACGTCTGGACATTTTCAAGAATTAATGAATTTGACGTAGATGTTAAAACGTCATTTTTTAAAAACTAGTGTTTTTGACAGCTGTTCGTTGTGTTGGCGACTGACGCTCTAGCAGTGCTGCCAACGAAGGTATTCGTTTAAAACATCTATCTAACAAACCAAGCACCCTTAAAATTCTACATAAAGCCAATATGGCGTTACTCAGAGATGAAATCTATGGAAAACGTCGAAGTCTAGCGACACTCAGCAATGAACTATCATCAGTTCACCTTCGACTAGCATCAAAAATACACCCAACCATCTGGGATGAATTACAACGGATTGTTCATCATAAAACAGAAAAAATAAAAAACTGTACAAAAGAAATTCAAATTAAGAAAATTACAAACCTTCTGAAAATCAAACCATCATTACCCAAACTGGATAACTCAAAGATAGTACACAATCTATCAAAATTAGAACTAGACGATGTTACCACCTCAGCACTTAAAAAGGGCTTTAAGTTCGCAATTTCACCCAACACCATCCCAGTAGAAGACATTGTGATGGGAATAGAATCGGCATTTAAATATATTCCAAAATATGAAGCTGAAACACTTCGACAACAGGTCTGCGAAACAATAAGGAAAACCCAACCCCCTAAAAGAAATATCCCTATAGAAGAAATAAAAGCAATTACGAAACTACGTAAGAACCCAGATATCGTTGTACTTGCAGCTGACAAAGGAAATGCAACTGTTGTCATGAACACCGATGATTACAAAACAAAATTGTCCACCATCCTAAAGGACGACACATATAAGATACATCCAAATAATCCCATTACATATTTGGAAAAGACCACAAAAGCCAAAATAAAAGCCAGTAATCTACCCGAAGAAACCAAAAAACAACTCATTCCACGCGAAAAATCATCAACATGCCCCAAAATGTATGGCCTACCGAAAATACATAAGCCTAATACTCCACTACGTCCCATAGTGAGCTCTATAGGCTCACCTCTACAACCTCTTGCGAAATACCTGGCTATGAGACTACAACCACACATTGAAACAGCTGACTCATTTGTGAAAAACTCAGAACATTTCATAAATATAATCCAAGACATAGAAATAGAAGAAGAGGACATATTGGTGAGTTTCGATATCGTATCACTATTTACAAACATTCCTATCGAAGATACAATCGAAATAATAAAAAATCTAGACATTCTACCATCTGATCTCGTCCCTCTACTCGAACACTGCCTTTCCAACACATATTTTATGTGCGATGGACAGATGTACAAGCAAGTTAAAGGCGCCCCAATGGGATCTCCAATCTCACCAGCTATAGCAAATATTTTTATGACCCACTTTGAAGAAAACACTTTAAATTCAGCCCCATATAAACCCAAACTGTGGAAAAGATATGTGGATGACACTTTTGTGATATGGCCTCATGGAAAGGAGAAATTGAACGACTTTCTGATATTCCTTAACAACCAAAATCAAAATATCACTTTTACCATGGAAATAGAGAAAGAATGTAAACTGCCTTTCTTAGATGTACTAACAATCAGGAAACCAAATGGATCCCTTGGACATACGGTGTATAGAAAGCCTACACATACACACAGATACCTTCACGCCGACTCGCATCATCACCCCGCCCAACTTAACTCTGTCATCAACACCTTAGTAGTAAGAGCCAAAAGATTAACGGACTCGACTAATTTCCCAGCAGAAATCAACGAACTAAAGAATTCCCTTCTAGCTAACGGTTTCCCAGCTTACAAGATCAATAAAGCAATCAAAAGAAGCAAACAAGATCTACCATTACACACTTTAAATGAAGATGAAACGAGAGGCATTGCAATAATACCCTATGTAAAAACTCTAAGTGAAAGGATTGGACGTATTCTACGAAGGAGCAAAATTAAAACCATCCACAAACCCGCCAAGAAACTTGCCTCACTATACAGAAGTGTCAAGGACCAAATAAATTTAGAATCTCACGGAATATACGAGATTCCCTGCCAAAACTGCGAGAAAATTTACATAGGAAATACAAACAGAAAAATATCAGCTCGTATAGCAGAGCACAAAGTTGACGTAAAAAGAAAAAATGTCAATAACACTTTAGCATTACATACCATGACTGAGGGACATAAGATAGATTTCGAAAATTCCAAGACTCTAGTTTCCCTGAACAATGAATCCCATCGTACATATAGAGAAGCCATCGAAATCGAAAAACGGAAATTTGCGATGAACTCAAGAGATGACTCTAAGAGATTGCCTTATGCCTGGAAACCTATCATACCCCCTCTTAAACAATATAAAGATAAACATAATTTGCGATCTCAAACAGAACAAGAAATTAAACTTCATCAAAAGACCCCTCCGCTTCCAGACCGACCTATCACACGAAGCCAACTCAGCACAATAATTTCAACATATGGCAGCCCAGGGTACCTACCGAGCTACACAAGTAACGTTGGCAGCACTGCTAGAGCGTCAGTCGCCAACACAACGAACAGCTGTCAAAAACACTAGTTTTTAAAAAAAAATGACGTTTTAACATCTACGTCAAATTTATTAATTCTTGAAAATGTCCAGACGTACTGGACGAAACGTCGAATTACTTATAAATTCAATACGCGGTGAACCGAAAAACTATCTTAATATATATATATATTATATATATATATATATATAATATATATATATATATATATATATATATATATATATATATATATATATATATATATATATATATATATATATATATATATATATATATATATATATATATATATATATATATATGATATTTTTTTGTTTGGTTTTAGCGAAGGGTTATATATGTTTATTTTAGGTTTTCAGTTACTTCGCGAACTGTAAATATTGGATTCTGACATCAGATCTACCTGGAGATCCCTCAGCAGTTTCCTTACAGCATTTTTTATTTTTTGGCCTGGATGACTCTTTAGTAACATTGTTCTCTGTTTTTGATATACAGGAGACGGTATCTATTTTAATTGGTATTTTGTGGGCTTATGACCACCTTTGAAGGCTGAGTTAAGTGCTCACTTTATGCCTAGGCAACATTCCTCATTATACCATAGATTCATCTCTATACATCATTTAAATGTTTTTATTCTTAGTGCAGACAAGATGGTTTTTAGTCTTTATGCCATTTGTTGACGAACAATGGTAGAGGGTAATATGTACATATTCTACAGAAGTGTAACGGGCTTTGTCAAAAGCCAAAAAATATCTGGCTTGTATAACAAACAATGATGAGGTATTGACAGAATAAAGAGGTTTCCTCAACATCTGTTAAAAAAAAATCTTACCATTGTTCGTCAACAAATGGCATAAAGACTAAAAACCATCTTGTCTGCACTAAGAATAAAAACATTTAAATGATGTATAGAGATGAATCTATGGTATAATGAGGAATGTTGCCTAGGCATAAAGTGAGCACTTAACTCAGCCTTCAAAGGTGGTCATAAGCCCACAAAATACCAATTAAAATAGATACCGTCTCCTGTATATCAAAAACAGAGAACAATGTTACTAAAGAGTCATCCAGGCCAAAAAATAAAAAATGCTGTAAGG
>CATKWJ010000962.1:0-18958 GCA_949825065.1 Odontocerum albicorne
TATATCGAGTGTTGCCGACTCGATAAACACCGAACAAGTACAACTCGACACCGGCATCAGCAGCAACGCGATGAGCATCATGAACAGTTTCATCAACGAGATTTTCGAGCGCACCGCCGCCAACGCCAACCGCCTCGCCCACAACAACAAGATGAGCATCATCACCAGCAGAGAGATCCAGACCACCGTCAAGATTCTACTCCCCGGCGAACTGGCCAAGCACGCCGTCAGCAAGGACAGCAGAGCCGTCACTCAGATACAACACAACATCTGATGTGGACGAGCCCGACGCCAGCTCATGTGAGGTCAGTCCTGGCGATCAGCCACACGATTTACAGGATTGCCTCCCTCGACGAACTACTGACCGACAAAATGCTGGAGCAGACAAGCATCGCTACAACATCGATACAACTACGAACATCGATACAACCACGGACATCGATACAACCACGCTACAACCACGCTACAACATCGCTACAACCACGCTACAACCACGCTGCAGCCACGAGCACCGCAGACTCCACCATAATCAAGCAACCGCAGATTAACCTTCCTCATCGGACGCCATCTGCAACTTGATCTACATCATCACCATCATCATCAAGCAACCGCAGATTAACCTTCCACATCGGATGCCATCTGCAACTTGATCTACATCATCACCATCATCATCAAGCAACCGCAGATTAACCTTCCTCATCGGACGCCATCTGCAACTTGATCTACACCATCACCACCATCATCAAGCAACTGCAGATCCACCTTCCACCGCGGACGCCATCTGCAACTTGATCCACACAACCAATCATCGACGATCAACGCAACGACCAACCAAGCACCGCAGACAATCCAAATTTAGTGAAAGACGACCAAACCTACCCCCCGCTTCCGCATCACCCATCTGACCGACAGATCTGGGAAAAAACGCCACGCGCTGCTGTTATCCACGTACCTACTTCGACAACGGGAAACGGATAACCAGTCCAGGCGTCAGATGCACTGGAAACCTAACGTTCACGCAGGGCACGCGCTCTCTGCGTTTACTAGGAAGGGAGCTATGTAGTTTACCTACCTAAATAAATAAATAATTGTCAAAATAAATAAGTGAATTGTTAAACACAATTAAATTAAATTAATTATTGTTAAAATAGTACACATACAGGGTCAATGACCGATGAAGTATTCATGGATTGTCACACGCTATGAACAACAACAATGTTTACTATTTATAGTATCTGCGACTTGGCTAGCCATCTCCAAATACAAATAAATAATCTACCGCCAATTCATGCGCTAGAGCAAGGCAGAATATGTATCGCGAACTGGTTCACTCATTTGTATAAATTACCCGCACGCCGAGAAATAAACATATTATTATTGTCATTCATTGAACTGTCAAGACTTGTTATTTATTTGCCCGCTGTCCACTTTCGCTTTTTATCCGCATTCCTGAGTCTATATTTATTTGAATACAAATCAAGATCATCACGACGTATATAAGATAAGCAACCCGCTATATTGATGATCCTGAACGAGAAGGAACGCAGAATCGACTAAAACGAACATGGCGATGTCGATATCAAGATCATCAGCACGTTCTAATAGGACACATGCTACATTGATAACGACCATCGCTATACTATCATCTACTGCCAAGTGCATGAGAGCAGAATAAGATATTCAAAATGCCGCGAGATTGAAGAAATTGAGATACAAGTATGAAGGCGCATGTTAGTCGAAGATAGCGTTGAATAGAAGGAAATAAAAAAGTGACGGGAAGATTAACTTTTAGATGGTCTACTCGACTGCGAAAAATAGTGATGATAATAACCTCGAGGATGTTTTATTTAAACCATAAAAAGATAAACGTATTTATTCCGTCATGTATTGTACTGCACTTTCGTTTTATATAATTTTAACTAGCCGGTCTTTTATCGTGTGACAATCTCTTCCAACTAACCTGAAAGGTGTGAAATAAATTTTAAGTGAAAAACACACTTGAATTTTTTTTTAAAAATAGTTTCAAAAGTGGGACTCGAACTTACATCCCAGCTAGAAGACAGGTGTCTTTTAAACTAACTAGGCCACGGAGGTCACCTTTAAATATAACACGCTATAAAACAACAGTTATAAAAATGTACAAATTATGACACGCTATCGGTCGTATCATGATGACTCCCGAATCAACGTATGAAAAAAGGTCATTCATAAAGGTATGAAAACAAAAACATAAAATCAATTTTCAGCGAACATTGATTTTAATTACATACTAATCAAAAACCATCGGTTCTTGACTTCATTTCCTTATCTTTGAACTGTATACTATCCGGGGGTAGAATACAAGTATGATTCACATTCACATTCACATACCCTCTTTAACTGGAGTATACATTTTCGATATTATCCCATCGAGTCTAAGTAATTGTCAGTTTAACACAGAAACAGATAATAATTCCCCCCGTATTAGTGCAAACATTTTGTGGAAATACAATTAAAATATTAATTAAAAGTAATACCATGGAATTCGATTTGAACGGCGAATCGAAAATTCTTAAAGAAAAAAAACCCTTATGCTTAATTAAATTCTTGTGGTTGTATTCTTTATTTCCAAAATAAAAGCAATATACAGAATATATTTTGCAGATGTGGAGTAATTATTTATGTAACGGCCGCGGCCTATCACCGTCTATTTTCCTATTTTCTTTGATCACTCCGTTTTTTTAACTTTTTTCGTAATATTTTTCTCTGGAAATTATTATCTTCAAACAGCGCTAAAAAAAGTATCATTTTATTGTTATTATTATTATGTATCACAACAATATGGATTTTATTGAAGTATCAACAATATGAAACAAGTTATCTAACATTATAAAGTTCCTGCTGTTTCCATTCCACATACTATATGAAAAAAAATGTGAATATTTTTAATGATATATATTTAAATTTGCATCCAATCTTAAATATGGCTTTTTCCCAACACTTTTCTATTTTAATGAACATATTTTAATGCTCCCTTTTTTGTTCTGCTTGTTTCTTGTTTATCATTATTGATGTCTGTTTTATTTCGGAACTCTATTTTCCATAATTTAATGTTAATGAAAGTAGTAACTGCTTCGAAAAATGTAGGAAATAAGAATTTTACTTTATTCCTTGTGCTGTGATCAAAGAATTCCAATTTATTATTATTGATTTATTAAATATTATCGTGTTTACTTCCTAGAGGTCTCTCTATTTTTTATTTCTGGTGGATCTTGAAACAGTTTTTCTTTCAAGTTTTATGTTACCTGATAAAAATGTTTATCTGCCACTTATGGT
This sequence comes from Odontocerum albicorne, assembly GCA_949825065.1. NCBI lineage: Eukaryota > Metazoa > Arthropoda > Insecta > Trichoptera > Odontoceridae > Odontocerum > Odontocerum albicorne. The sequence goes on from CATKWJ010000962.1 coordinate 3,316, forward strand.
AGCTGTGTTTTATAAATTTGGTCACGCTCTAGGAGAGAAATGTGCGAATGATTGTTCAATTTTTAAGTCATTCGGTTCATATCAGACTTTGAGGTAATTTGAAAGTTTTAAATTGAGCACCAATCTAAATCGAACTTGCAGCCTCCAGAATAGTAGACAGATATTTCACCAAGTACTCAACGGAGATAGTCTGGATAAACTTGCAAAGTTTGCAACAGACGTAATCCGAACAAAACAAAAGTATTCCACGAATACAAATGCCTGTTGTAGAACGTTTATCTTCTAGTCTGGGTTTTTGAAAGGAAGCCCCGTTTTTCTTTCATAATGGGCTTTTAAACATCAATTTGGTTAAATGAAGGGTTTTTTTGCGGTTGGTTGTTCTGTGTACAGCGAAAGTGTTATATAAGACAATACAATCCAAATGAATATTTTTCACATGCTCGTAAATCACTAGTCCTTTTTAACTGACTGGACCTCACGACTTCCGTGGCCTAGCTCGTAAGACGCGTGGCTTCCACCTTGGGGTTTCGGGTTCAATTCCTTATGGTTCTCAAAAAAAATAAAAAAGGGTGTCGGTCTGGTAATAATACTCGTACGCGTTGAGTACGTCTGCGAGTGTTGTTTCCTCTTTAGGTGCGGTTATGTAGCCATCACACGTAATGACGAGACGCGAGTTCCATGCATACTACAAATATTATTTACTGGCAAACTGGATTCTTAAGTCCGAAGGCAATACTCCCGGCCACGCTCTACAGTGTGTTCGAATTACCAATTCGTATATCTTAAAACATGGTATGGAGAGAAAAGAATCCAAATCATTTTAAAAAAATGTATGTTAATGCATTCATGAACATTTGTATGTTTCAGTCTATCTATGGAATAGATAACATAAAACAGATACAGTATACTCCTTTTGTTTGATAAAATAACGGGTTAACATAAATTCGCAACACAGTAAGCTCCAATTCTGTTGTGTTTCGGATTATGGATTTATTTATTCAACGGGAACGATTCCGTTTATCTATTAACCCAATATTATCGTAGCCCTCTGTCGGGTGTATATCGATTGAACACTGAAATTTTAATTATGCGTCTTTACCCGAAGCAATTTCTCTTGCGCCGAGTGTGAATGGGAACTCCACAATTACAGATTAACATAATATAACAAGCACACACGCTGCCGAGCCTGAACGCTCAGCGCCGTGCGCTACCTCCCCTAACCTTGCCCTGGCCCAGATGCCATTAGGAGCCGTGTCTGTAAGCTAGTGTCGCGATCACTTATCGCTGATATTTAGATTAACGTGAAGCGAGAACTAGAAATGAATATAGTGTGGCATGAACCTTAATTTACTGTCTTAGCTTTGAAAAGTTTACCAACCGGAGCATTTTAAGAAAAGCTAAACTAGCTAGCTGGTTATAATGGAATATTTGGGATCTAAAATTTGGATTTTCAAGTGAAGCTTAAGCGTGAAAAGACAATAAAATATTGTAGAAATTACATTATGTAGAATGTGTGAGGTAAATTTGGAAATAATGCGGATTGAAAGAATATACAATGTTTTGGATGAAGAAAGAATAATCGAGATGGTTCTTTCAAGTTCAAATAATATTGATGAAAGATTTACAAAAATACAAGTAATTTAGAAGGTACGAATAGTTTGGGAAGACCTATAAAAACATGACATGACTAAATGAATCCAAAGGGAAGTAAAACATATTCACTTTCCTTAAGTAACGTAGCGTGTTTTTCAGGTTTTCCATCGTCCTTTTCAACGAATCAACCTTTCTGTCTCCTTGCAATTTATCTAATTGACAAGCTGGTATTTATTTCTATAATTATTTTTTTCTTGTTAGTTATCATTTCTTATTTATTTTTATTATACATTCTAAAAAAACGACCCACAAAGTCTTGATGGTAAGACGTCTGTCTTCCAAACAGGGGGTTGCGGGTTCGATTTTTATTGGTATATCAATTTTTTAGGGATTCCAGTCTGGTTTTTAATTATGGCTTGTTTAAATATCTTTTTGGTTGTTTGGAAGAGATTACTACATGGCAATAAACTTTACCAGTTAATTTGTATACAATAAAAGTAAATTACAATATTCGATGTAAGTATTGTATAAAATATAAAACGTTTCAATATGTTAGTAAAATTTACGGAATAAATATATTTCGTTTCCACCGCTCGCTCCTACTTAAATCATAAATAATCAAATTCGCTTTATTCGATTTATCGGAAATTAGTTTTAAATTAAGATATCTATTCAATTAGCTCGGAAAACGGCAGTGATTGGCGATAAAAATCCCCTGGGAATACGAAGCGATTGTGCTAATTACCTAGCCGACTTCTCTGGTTAGTTTTATTTTATTAATGATATACATTTTCGAGTTTAAATTGGTATATTGCCCTTATTTTTTTCCTTTTAAATTAATTTATTGCTTTTAAGTGAAAATATGCAATACATCATCATTTCAATAAGATTTAAATTTAATTTCAGAATATAATGTTTTTTTCAATGTGGTAAAATAAGATAAATGCATTAGAAATGAGAAAATTGCATAGCATATGTGGAAAAACAATGTATGATAGTAATAAGGAAATAATTCTGATAAAAATAAGATTCGGTTCTTATGATGAAGAATGGAGCATTGAGATGGTTTAGTCATGAAGAAAAAATGAATGATGAAAGATACACACATACAAAAATTGTCTTTTCGAATAATATAGAAGTTTAACAAGGCCTAGAAAAACGTGGCCTAGCGAAATTTATCAAATTCCATTAGAGGAAAGAGTGAAAAGCTCACATAAGAGGAGAGTATGCATGTCAAAGTATATGGCAAGACAGATGCGAAAAAGATGTATGTAACATATGTACCTAGATACAATGAAATGGAGATCTGTCATAAAAATTTTACATGGTGACAATAAAAAGTTGAATCTTAACTTTTAACATTAATATCATTAATTAAACACAATTTTTTATTGATATGTGTATATTTTAAAACTTCAAACATTACTTAGTGTTAACAGTAAATTTAACAGTTTTTCCCGTTTCGATATATGCTTAAATCACTTAATAAAACATTTAATGTTTGTGTTAGTTGTGCTTCATTTTATTCCCATTTCTAATATATTTTGGTCGTATGAGTCGACATAAAAATAAAAGGTCCAAGTCTCTTAAGATTACCTGCTACTTTTACGACAGTATTCTTCAAACACGTACAATCAAATTTCAATGATTTGACATTTTTTTAACTGTCGGGAATTTTAAAGAAAGAACATTGTCACATACTCCAACAGTCAATAAAAAATAACAATGAGAACATTAATTACTACTTGAATTTATGTTAAGAATATTGAAGTAGATTTTTCACAACTTTGTAATCAGTTGATAAATAACAAAATTACTTTTTTCACTTAAAAAATAATCAAACAAAGTATTATATATAGTTGTTTTATTTTATGCAATGTAACATAATTTATTCTTTAAAAATAAAACGGTTACTTAATTTCAATTGGCAATGAGAAAAAAAATCATTAAAAATTTTCTATTTTAATATATGGTACAGGCATGACTTAATACGACAGAATAGGTATAATATGAAGAAAAAAAACTTATTTTTATTTCATTCCATGCCAACAATTTTTATGTCACATGCAAAAGTTTTCCTATAATATTTAAAATAATAAACATCACTCGCTGAATCGGTTAGATATACTGGACATGTTAGGATATTCTGTTAAGCTATGAATATACGAGTATTAATATACAAGGCGGTAGGCTTAGCTTTCACTAAATACTGTTTACTAGTGAAAATCAATTGGCCGTGATTCATAAATTAGATTCATTAACAATGGCCAACCAACCAATATGATATCAACCAAGTTACTGTACACTATTTATTATTATAATGTAAAAATTAAAATATTTTTATCTTTATGATACTTTAAATTTTTTTTACTACGCCGCTTCATTTCTTTGTTTCTCTTCCAAATGATCTTTGCACACTTGACTGAGTAGATCCACGTGAAAGTGAGCATTGAATATCACATTCACTTAAAACACCTGTCTTCACATACATTAAGATATATTGACACATGTGCTTACGCAATTACCTCCTAAATGTATTTTGTATTGAACCACTTTTCCGTTGTATACTATATAATTTGGCGGGTTTTGAACACGCCGCGTTTTCCCCAACCAACCAAAGCGATGTTAAAAAGGCTTAGTTAAAAAATGTTGTTTTTGTTATGTGTTTTAGATTGAGAATTTTTCATTATTAATCATGACGATCTCCGTGGCCTGCTGAGTAAGATGCTTGACATCCACCCGGGTGATTCAGGTTTGATTCCGCCGTTCGATTAGCCGAAAAAATAGAGTTGAAACAGAGAGTTCTAGTCTAGTAACACATTCGGTCTATTTACTATACTCACAAGCGATTGACTATTTAACAAGTGTTGATGTGCCTTCACAATCAAAGTAGTGTTTATAAATACGTGCGATTGATGAACCGCGAGTTCTGTGTCTGTTCAAGTGGTTCTAAGCATGAAAGCTGAATAAGATATTGTCTCCCTGCCACACTTTTCAATACATCTGAATCACGGGTTCAGACCTGTTGAAGACTATCATACGAACAAATAATAAACAATCTATAAATCAAAGCTGAAAATTAAACACTTACCAGACTTTTTTTTTAAGAATTTCTTTTCTTATTTTTTAAATAATTATCCTTAAAAACCATATTTCATTTTATTTAAACAGCCTTAAGAAATTATTACTCTAAAGATGGTTTATAGAGATAAACTTTGTATATAAACAGAAAATCCTATATTGTTTTTTCATCGAACTAAGTAAAACATTTCTGCTTCACAGCTGATTAAATTTATTTTGCTCTCGACACAATAGCTTCAGAATTACCTTTAAATCCGATCAGTGCACAGCGGTGATTGGAAACAATATTTGCCCAACATCCACAGTTGGCTTTGAAATTGACAAAGGAGCTGGTGGTTGGTAACGGAGAAGCCTCGAGTTTAATATAATATTAATGCCCAGATGATTATTGAATTCTTGAACGATAAGCGGTTTACGAGTATTTAATGCTATCTTATTCATCTTAATACATCATAAGTCTTTCATTCATTCATCATATTCTGCATAATATAGTTCTTTCAAATTAACTTAAATTACATTCTCTACAGGATTATTATTTTATTTCTTTTGTATACATTATTAAATATGATACATCTGGCGGGTTTATTACTAAACAGTAATTTCTTCCAACTAACCAGTTAATTATGAATACATTAAACTGTTCATTCCATGATTCCATTTTGTTGATGCAAAAAAAAACAATGTAGGTATATCTTCGTTTAAAATTAAGTAAAATAAAACCAACAAATAAGTTATCTCTATCAATGATTGTGAGATCATATTTTGATTTTGGAATTAAATATTATGAATATACGTTACAGCTAGATTCGTGTAATTTTTTATTTTATTAATTTGTTGTCACGGTTTTTATACTAGTGCATATGGTGAGCTTATTACTATAATATATAGCAATTTCTTCCAACAAACCAACTTATTAAAACCAGAAGATTTTAAAAATAGCTTGAGAGATTCAAACACTTAACTAATTAACAAGATTTAAAATGTTCCGTTGAATATTGAGGAGTTTTAATTTAATTAAAATCATCGCCCACCAGACATTGTGAACGATGCCTGAATTAACGACACATATCTCTCTCGGCATCATCGCATCGTACTCCTCTTCTAAAACCGACGAGTTTTCCCAAGATTTTACTCAAAAGTGAGAGGAAGATTTTAGTCTATGTTATAGGTTTTCCGTACTGTTTTGATCTTGTCGTAACGCTTTAGGATAAAGATTAACAGATCTGTCTTCTAGCACTTGCGACAAGCACTTATTACATAGATCAGTCAAAGGTGCGTCGGGTAGGCGCCAGCAATTATTCACCATAAGTGCATCAATACGGTCGATCCCTAGCGATTTGTTGTCATCAAGGGCATCGATAACTGTATTGATCTCGTCAGTGGGGAAAAATAAAGAGTAGAACGTCATAGAAATAATTCGAGATAGTAATTTTAATTGGATATTATAATCGCTGTCATTGTGAGAGTCATTACGTGAAATAAGTGTGGGGCTCTTCATCCTCGAAGAAGGGCAGACGCCGTATCTTTTATAATATTCGTCATGGTATCGGTTAGTGGGTCCCTGATATCACATTCAAGAAGAGAGCTTCTTCTTGTGAAGATCTTCTTACATGCCTTTCCATGCTTATCCTTTGGTCCCTATAACCTCAGGTTTATAATACTCAGTTGATCTGAGTAATGCTATATTTTTACAATTCACTCTTGAATGTTTTTAAGAATGATGCACAACTAAAATCTATTGAATGTTAGTTCCACCACTGCGCTAAGTGAACCACAAATGATTATTTATGAAAAATGAGGTGTGATTTGCTGATACGCAAAAAAAATCTCCCATCGCCGGATCAATTATAAGCTCTGGATTATGAAGAAAGACTATTGAAATTGTTAAGCACGCAAAATAATGTCGACGGAAAGGGAAGGTTGCTTTGCTGTTATATTTTGAGTCATTGAAGTCTTCGAATCCAATACTAGGTCATATTTATTGAGGTTAAAAAACGCAGTATATTAATATCGTCATAGTTTGTTAATCTCTCACGCAGAATATCAGGTCATTTGAAGGATTTTTTGTACTCTCGTGAAAGTCACTTAATACATTTAAAAATGTGATCTAGAATAACACATATATAAGAATAAACCATTGAGTCCAAATTCACAAAGCATATTTAAGGCAAACCATGATTTATGGAATATAATTAAGACCGGATACAGAAAAAAAACAATATGTTCCGAACTAATGAAATGAAAATCCTCAAAGTGATTGTAAGCAAAATACAATACTTCGAGAAAGAATTAGAAAATCCTGTACACGAGAAATGTGTAAAGAAAAAGATAATGTGAGATAGAGTTAAAACCGCAGAATATATTGTCTACTAGGCTATCTGGAACGGATGGATAACACAAGAGTTCCCTACGTCGCAATGCATAAAATACCCATTGACAGTCATCCCCTAGGAAAACCTCTAAAAATAAAGAATAATAGCTGGGTGCCAACGTTTCAAGAAAGGCAGTCCTGATGATAATAAATAACAGATTTAACTTTAGAAAAAGAAGAATAATACATTTGGATGAACTGTTCTCTGAAATATAAATCGATACCGAGAAGTAAATATTGCGAGTTTAGGACCCACCTGAGCATATTTATGAAAATATCTATGGAAGCAAAATTTTAAATGAAAGCATTTTAACGGGTAAATAATGGATTGAAAGGGACATTGAAAGAGTGATGGCTACAGGGAACAAAATAAACTGAGCATAAAACGTTTTGAAAAATAGCCACCATAAATAAAACATAGCAAAAATGACAATACCTAATAGTATAGTATGTTGGAGCCTATCTTGACATACGAGTATGTGAGTCAAGTTTAAACTTTGTAGAAGTATTGTACAAAACTTAGATTGATGCTGTAGATACGCGTGCAATCAAAAAATATGTGGAGAATCAATCGCAGAAAGTAGAATGAAGACATCAGAAATTACCGCATTGATAAAATGCATTTTGTTAGTGAGATGGCAATGGATGGTTTGGACATGTGGTGAGAATAATTGATAAAAAAATGAAAAAAAAAACGATAAGAAAGACGTGAGGGGAAGAGTCATGCCGATAAAAACGTATTTAGATCAAATGGTCAAAATTTTAAAGAAAATAAATTAGGAATTATGAATACTAGAAGATCGATTATGACGAGATGTATGAATATGGATGAAGCAAAAGTTGTGTGCTTGAAAATAAAAGTGTGGAAATCTGTTCTCTCTGCCTACCCGCAAGAGATGCGGCGTAATGGTTATTTGATCAATTTATTTAGTATTGTTTTTAATGTCATGGTTTAAGGTTTCGTTGTCATACTACAAATGTGATTATTGTGATTGTTACGTTGTTTATGTTTTAGAAAACCCATATTCATAATTCATCCCATATTTCTACCATACATACGAATAAATGTCATTCAATGAACTTTTAATGGATAAACAAATCTATTTTAGCCCTATCACGAAATGTTTACATTAAAAGTCATTAAAATATTTCAGCAGTGATTATTTATACACATTTATTTCTCACATAATCATTGTCAATGCAAAATTAAATTACATCAAATAATTAAAAATAAATCTAAAAAACCCCTTTTGAGCGACGTTACCGTTAAACATTTTCCACTAAATCACGTCATCGATGCAAATTTGTAATTAATTCACCACACAAAGCAAACTGTAAGCTCTTTTGAACTAATTTACCCCTCTTTGCCTACTATTTTATATTTAGATAAATATTAATTTAGTGAGTCAATTTGCATTACATATTTCAAGATAATAATTAAAAAATAAATTATTAAACAACGAAACAAAAACTGGAATTATTAATTTTTTAATCAAAACACAAAAAACGGTAGTATATATTTAACACTAGGTTTACGGGTATTTTTTGTATACCTATATCTACGGGCATCCCTCAAATTGACGGATAAACTCAATTACTTATTTTTTTTCTTTTTAAATGATTTATTTAACTTACAATAAATAAGACTAAAATAGATATAATATACAAACATTAATATTATTACAAGTAAAATGTTGAAGGGAGTGATAATAAAAATAATATATTCAACATATTCAATTTTCTTAGTACATTTTCCACGCACAATCTTTTTACATTTTGTACATGCGTTATTGCTTCTATTTTTTTACAATTGCCTATTTGACAACTTTAAGAAGTGATGTTCCGTGACTGAAGAGAAACAGATGGTGTCTGATGCGGTTCATTATCTCCCTTGGCTAGTTCCTCGGCCAATTGAAATAAGAAGTCTTTTTTTTGATACAGCGCATTCTTTATAAAGTATACATGCATTTATTGCAGCCAAATCCAAGATGTTGAAGAAAACTTGGAGGGGTCATCTAACACTTCCTGATTTGAAGGAGTATTTTCGAGCCATTCGGTCAACAACATCTACACCATACTTGGTCTTGTTGTAATATCCAATTGTTTCTGGTAAACGTTTATCGTTTTTTAAATTTACGAATGTATGCTTTGTGCTCAGAAGAAAGACTTTTATTTTTGGTTTACTTTTATAAACGGTTAGTATATAGTTATCAGATTTTATAAACGGTTAGTATACGGATATCGGTCAACGGTCAGTTTACAGTTATCAAATTACCAAACCCTTCAATTTGACGGATGTCAATAAAGATAGGTATAAAGCGACCAAATTTTCAAAAATAAGAAGTTTCCAAAATAAGAAGATAAAAATAGAGTCAATATACTTGCATTGTTCAATTATAAAAAGTCGTAAAAAAAAAACCAGGAAAAATTTGCAAAAACAAATCGGAAACCCGTCAATTTGTCGGGTGCCGTAAACCTAGTGTTAAGTTGGTAAATTAGTAAATATTATCAATATCAAAAAGAATGTAACATAAAGACTGTGAAATATGAAAAAATAGAATTTATTTATGGTAAAATATGAAGATATCAGAAATAAATGCACGGTTTAAGTGGATATTTTAAGATTATAAAATAAGTGCCAAGATGGTTTGAACATATAAAGAGAATAAAATAACGTACAAATCAGAAGTGAAAATGGACAGTCAAAATGATAAAATGGCGATAAAAATATGCGAAAAAGATTAAGACTAGAAGAGCGTATATGATGAGATATTTGAATTTAGATGACGAGATATAAGAATCTGTTTGAAAGCAGATGACAAACACGTAAGATATCTGTCTTCCGACCTTGAACTTGCAGGTTCAATGTACAAAACAAAAATACAATGTACATAATATAAGGAAAAAAAAATATGTTTGGATAGAGAAGTGTAGAGATCTGTTCTGTTTTTCTACACTGCAAAGAACATGGCTTGACGTAAATATTTAGTTTTTTTTTTTCAAAACCAATATTTGTATTTCTGATATAAGCAAATTTTTAAAAGACACTTGTATCTGTTTTGCCTTTTAATTATTCCAGTATTGATGATCGTTGATCTTTTAAATTGGCCGAGATTATTTCTGATTTTTCTTTAAATATTTGAATTCATTTTTAATCCCTGTCGTTTTAGTAAAAAAAACATTCGTAATTTTTTTTAAAGTTGTTCAAAAATCTTTTGTCTCCATTTTTTAGTAAACCCCTCTAGTCAAATATAAAATTCTTAACAAATATACCCCGAGATCAGCAGTTGTTATACATTAACGGTTTAGAGAAATGTTGAGAAACTTAAAAATCCATCAAATTGTATAATATATTTACGATTAAATAGTAAAAACTTATTTTAAGAGAGAAGAGCGAAATATACGAGTATGTACTCATATATTTTAGTTTCAAGTAAATACGCTAAAATAAATCATCTTTCCTGGTAAGCAGCGAAAGAAATTTCTAAAAGGAATAAGGAATTGGCTCAAGTATGAACTCTTCCGACTGTCAAATTCATGAGCCAACACTCGCTCAAACCACTCTGAAGTACTGGAAAAGCAACTACGAATGTTTAGTTGTTGAACAAACCTGGATACTCTAGTTGCTTTGGATGGGCTGCATACGTGTCCTGACTTCGCCTACTGCACTTGAGGTTATTCTGTATGCAAAATGGATGGGTTTCCCTGAGAAGTAAGTGGTGCGGATGAAACTCTACCATATATGCAATGTTGCCCGAGACATGTCGGTCCTGGAAAATGAGAGATTTATCAAGAATATATATCTTAATCTTTGATTCAACGTGCTTAAATCTCTTTGAGGAAATTGAGAATACGTATTATTTTTATTATTTCATAATAATGGTGTAAAATCTTCTTAATTACGCAAAAAAAAATCATATTGAAAAGTGATTTAAAAAAACATTTCCTCTTATTTCAATTCATTAACTTGTTTTAAGAAATATTTGGTTTTGTACTCTTAAATCCGGCAGATTTATTGTCATATCATAATCTCTTCCAACCATACAGAAAGAAGTTACTGAGGCTTTGAGTGAAAACTTACCTTTTTTAGCAAAAAAATTAACAACATTTTTACCAAAGGGAATTTGATCCGTAGCTTTCGAGTCAGAATAAAGGCAGGTATCTTACCAACTATATAGACTACGGAGGACTTTTTATAGTCTATGTCAATTATTGAAAATCTAATGACTCAAATATTTAAGTAAACATTTCGTATAATTTTAATCGAAGTTCAAACACAATTTTTTTAATAGATCGTTAAAAATTTACTGTTGTACAAATTCATTTCAGTTTATTTTTCAAGAACTATTGTCCTCGCCTTAAGGCACAGTAAAGTAACAAAAAAACTTCAACTACATAAAATTATCTCGATTGAGTCCTTCCATCACAGTATAAAGTCGAAAAAAGTAATAGATTGTTTATAGAACGTTTATATTTAGTTTTCTGAAATGAAGTTTTACTACTGGAACCAGTGATTTATTTTTTCAATATTTTTTTCGTTCAATAATATAATGGGGTAAAAAAAGCGTCTATCTAATAAATAAATTAAATTGATCAATCAAAGAACAATGTGTACGCCTAAACAGTCGTTTAAAGAACCTAAATATTTTTTTTTACAATTTTCAGTAAAAATATATATAACTTGACTTTACTTCATACTTAGAATTATAATATCTTGATTACTAAATGCTAGGTAATGTTTGTAAATAGTTGTTAGCATATATATGGTATAGTTATGTTACGTTACTAAGCTTCACTCCCAGTTTGACGAGGCTTATTGTATGGTAAAACAGTTATCATGTATGTATTTAATTTTAAAAATATATAAAGTGTCAAAAGTATTTAATTTGATTTGCAATGGAGTTACAATAGAGTTCAATAAATTAAATATTGACAGTCAATAAATGAAATTGAATATTTTGTATCGTTTTTATTTTCAAAACAAAACTCTTCAAAACAAAACTCTTCTCAGAAACAGCAAGCAGTTTAACTGTACCAAACTAAAAACAAGAATGAAAATAAATTATTTCCTGCTGAAAAAATCATATTTCTAAAATTGTCAATTAACATCAGAAAAATAAAAAACAAAAAGAAAATGAAAATAAAACTTCAAAAAGTGTAAAGCCATTAAAGACCACTAGCATTAAAAGTTTTTCATTGTCAGAAGTTTATCTCCTTTAAACTCAAGTCCAACCGACAGTTTTATGATAAATAGGAATACGTGTGTTTAAAAGTTTCAACATCAAAAGTGAATAACACACCTCCGACAGCATATCTGAATTGTAAATCACCGGTTGTTACTTCAGTTCAGCTTGTAAATGAGAATGAACCTTCCCTTTGCTGAATTCCAACTATGAAGTGAAGTTAAATGTAAATATATATAGAAAGTATAATAAGTAACACGTGTACATATCTACGAGTATGTATATAATACAGTTCTCAAATGCTTTGTACAATATTTGGTGATGTATTGAAAAATATATTTTTGGAAGTTCCAAGTATGTATGAGGTAACAGATTTTTTACAATTCTTAAGCATTTAGACTTAAGTAATATCTTAAATATATACATTACTTTTTCGTATTATTCTTCAAACAGTTTAGTTCACCTTCAACATGATGGTCTACAATGAAAGTTTAGTTCAACGTCTTGATAATTTATCAAAGGTTTCAGCTTTATAAATATTTTTTATTAAGCTGAAACTTTGTGGAACTCTAAATATTTTTATTTTCTAAACAATACTTTGTTATTCCCCTAATTACATAAATCAGTCCTAAACTTACCTCTAATTCTAATCTCGAGCCTTTCTTCAAGCGGAATAATCCAGATTTAGTATATTTGGTCAATACATAAATGTTTGTTTAAAGACATTTCGTATTGTTACTGTTTTATATTTGCTTATGGCTTTATACGTGTACATCTTTTATGATTATTATTAAATGTTTGAAAATACTTTCATGTTTTATGCATTATAACGTACAAGTAATAATCCGTCAACAATGAAGGAAAAAAATAAAAAACTTTAATATTTTTAAATTTTCATATTTTCCTATTCAACATGAATTTCATATCTTATTAATAAATACATTATTTACCATTGTTATTTCATGTCTTCTAATCATATCAAGAAGTGGCATATGTTAAACAATATTGGAATAATAAAGATGTGCAAAAACGTGTTTTGAAAAAAAAATTCCTTGGATTGCTCGTTATTGAATATAGCACCAATAATGATATTCAATAACACCAATATTCAAAAACTCAAAATAAATCTATCAAAAATGCAAAAGATAAATATTATTTATAGTTAAGGCAATATTTATATTTATAGTTAAGTTAAACAAATTAAAATGTATTTAAACCTCCGCAAACATTGTGGATGTTTACATACATTGTAATTTGTTTTATCAAAAACTGTTTATTCCACTTTTTGTAACGGTATACCCCTACCGGTTTCAAGGCTTTCATCTCATCATCAGGGGAGCACAAACAATACTTGTTTTTGCTCGCTTGGTGATGAGGTGAATGCCTTAAAACTGGTAGACTTATACCGTTACCAAAAGTGGAATAAACAGTGTTTGATAAAACAAATTAAAAAATATACCATGTATCATATACTCGTATGCCCAAAATATTTCCGAGTCTTTTTTTATTTGCTCTCTTAAAAGTGCTACATAAATTGTCCTTTTATTATTATTTTATTGTTTTTAGATTGCTTATGTTTTTATAGTTTTTCTAATATTTTTTATGAAACTTTCTTTAAACTTAGAAAGCTCACGTATGTTTTTTAACATTGACCTCAGATTTTTTTTAATATTGTCCCTATTTTCCCAAAAAATTATGTTGTTATTTCTATTTTTTCTCTCATCTATGGAATTTAAAACATCAATTGTCAGAAAGCAGCTCAAATTCTGGTGTATTTTTATTTATACATTATTTTCTGAAAACCCCATGAGAATATCCATGGTTGTTTTTAAGTTATGATTATAATATTTTAATAAGTTTCTGTAAGGTACTTAAAGCAGTTGTGGCAAATGTTTGTTTATAGATGACCAGTGCAATGTAAAACACTAAATACATACAAACAATCATATGATATACCATTTTGGGTAGACAGAGATGACATATCTCTACATCTTTCTATTCGCATAAAATAGCCTTTTCCTCATCCACTCCCATACTCGTGATACATAATATTCTTTCTGCTTTCTACCATTTCATTAGTCAAAATTTCTCCAACTGTATCCTCCAATTCTTTCTTTAGCTTACACCTTTCTTACGCGACAGTAATTCTAGATACACTAAACTTTATTTATTTTATAAGTCTTTAACAGCCCATTCTCGCTAAATGTACAAACCACCTAAAAACTAAAACTTTTAGCAAAAAAAACTTAAGAAGCCAAAGTTTTATAACTTTTAATTTAAAAAAGTGATTAAATTGTGTCATAAAAATACACAAACCTTATGAATTTAAACAAATCACGTAATTTTACCATTTATAACGTTCACTTTTATTTATAGTTTAATTATTGTTCTCCCATTCTATTTAAATAACGCACATACGAAACATATTTCAACGTTAAGAATAATAAAAGTTAGTTCTATTTGACACCAATTTATTGCTTTGTTCCCCTCGGTTACATTTATGCGTAAATAACTTAATAAAGAACTTGCCCATATGAAACGTCAGACACAATGAAACACGTTTGTAGGTTTTTTTTTAGAAAAAAATGGGGACTTTTGATAAAATATTCTCCAGATTGATGGTTTTCAGTTAATATAATCATTATGAAACCGACAGGGAAACGGGGCGGTATTATGTAAAAATCAATTAAAATTTTACCTAGTAATATATGTAAGTATGTAGAAAATCATTAAAATCAATAAAATTTCTTTAAAAAGGTTCAGAATATAAACATTATGTTAAAAAACGTAATGCGATATTTTAGAAGAATAATCAACTGAGTCCAAATAAGATAATTTTCTTTCAAAACAAAAAAGTATTATAACCAATTAACTTTTTCTTTAGATATTAGGGATCGAAAATATTATATTTTAAACGGCTTCGTAATATTTATATAAAAAGGGTTGTATTATAGTCGAACAATGACTTAAACAATTCATCAAGTGGGCATACATCACTAAATACAGCGATTTTACATTAATGTATGCAAATTATACGTTCCTTATCGGCCATGGAATAAATGGAGGTGGTGCGGTAAAACCCGGCTCATTGGGCGGGTACAATTGGGTTTTAACATGTACAATTTTTTGTTCCATACCACAGTAACCAACTGTGAGTATAATTTGGAATATATTAAATTTGTTTGTTTGTTTAACAACTTGAAGTCGTGAAAATAACACTGAGAAACCACTTTCTTGTTAACATAATTTAAAAAATACCAAATTAGAAATAACCACAAAGCTTTTTAAATAAATATGAGTATAGATAATTTAAATAAATATGAGTAGAGAATGCATATAAGTACTCGAACAAACCATCGATAGCTTGAGAATTTGATCATATTCCAAACAATTTTTTTACCATTAGACGTTATAT